>JAOEHI010003876.1:0-10442 GCA_025447815.1 Percopsis transmontana | reverse complement strand
CACACACACACACACACACACACACACACACACACACACACACACACACACACACACACACACACACACACAAGATACTCACAATAGGTTGTTGTTCCAGTACAGTTCTCTCCAGATCTCCCTGTTCCCAAAACTCTGCTGCTACAGACAGGGCAACCTGTCACAGCCACACACACACACACACACCACGGTTTCAGAAGATTATATTATTATTAATTTATTAAATTCAATATAAATTTTCTCTTGGTCAATCCATCCATTGTCACCTTGCTCTGGACCTCCCAGGGTTTGGTGATAGCTGATAGATCACACGCTGTCATCATCATGGCCCTGGTACCAGAAAAAAACACATTTACTCACCTCTATGCACACGCTTGTGTACAGTGTGTGTATGTGTTTCACTCACATGACAATCTCTTTCCTCGTGGTTTCTAGTGACATGAAATCAACCCATTTCTTTTCGTCTTCATAGGTCTTTGACAGGTCCACTATTTTCTGGAACATGGTTCTCTTCCTGGTCGGGTAACAGAAGAGAACTCCCATTATGAGGCTAAATCAAACGCTGACCCAACTAGGGCTGGGAATGATTTAATGTTAAAACCCCTGGAAACACACACAGGTGTATTTGTATTTGTATTTATTGATTTTGCAGGGTACACCTCTTTTAAGGCTGTCTGGGCGTGTACAGACCTTGATTGATTGACATCTCCCGGACCCCACCCTTGCTGGGCCTGTAAAGGCAGGGCAACTGACACCTTCTTTGTGATTGGTTCTTTTGAGTATACACTATGACGTTATCTTTGAAACAGAGCTCCGCTTTGTAAGAGAATTAGGATTATTGTCACAAACAATTTTCTTTAAAATTATTGTTGATTATGCTTTCTCATTAGGGCAGTGAGAAGCGTGCCTGTGGCAATTTTATATTCAGGTATTCTCTCAGATATACACACTCGACACTGTTCTAGACTGAACAACGTTTAATTTCCAGGGCAGTCGGGCAGATTTTTGAAAGTTTGAGAAAGCATGTGTGAGTGGAATAGGGTGAAATGTAAGACACGAGAGATTGTGTTCAGGGAAGAAAACTGACTTGAAATACAGAGCCAGGTCTGTGGCGATGATGGCGATGTCCGTCAGGTGAATCACATGTTCTGTCTGCCTCCTGTTCAGGTTCTGGTAGATGTTCAGAGTCTGCAAAGGAGACCGGAGAAACAGAGTCACCAAGAAAACAGGAAAATAGATGTACAGTACTATAGGTAGAGTGATACAGGAGTGAGAGCCATTAGTTCAATTTAGCAAACCGCTTATTTAGCCTAGTTGGCAATGTGATCTTCATTCTCACCTCATCAGCCAACAGGAACTTGCCAAACTCAAGATGGTGTCTCTCCATGATCGATGAGCCATGCAACTTTGCCAGAGGATTCCCTGATCTTTCGAGGTAAAACACTTTAATGTCAGCAAGGGCAAATATTTGCAGCATAAAATCAATACTAAAATCAATACATCTATTGGCACACACAAGAAGAAATACAATGAATATACAGTATGTATTGCAATTGATGTAAGGCTCATGTACTGTAGCATACTGTAGCCTAGTATGATTCCAGATCAGAATAAAGAGCAGCTGTGACCCTAGACCGTATACTGACACCCACTGACTTAGATGCAACAGTGCTAATGCTAACCTTATGGGTAAAATATTTCATTCTTTACCAACAAAGTGATTTAAATCTCCAATTGGTGATACACAGGTTAAAACTATTTAAGATAATAAAGAGTAATTTTTATAGTGTTTTTTTGTGTGTGTCTAAAACAACACTTAGTTCACCTTTAATGGAACGACCCTGGCAATAAATCAATAAATTGATGATAGTGGCTTGTCAAGCCAGTGTTCACTAAGTTGTTCCCCTTGAATGAGGTCAGGTGTACTTACTTGACCTGGTACAGGTTGTTGGTGCCTCTGTGGTCTATATCATGGAGGAAACCAGCTGTTATCATGGCCATGACCTCCAGGTCAGTGTAGTATCGCTTCAGCAACCCTGTCTGGATACACACACACACCCACTGTCAAATGAAAGAAAGAGTCTGAAGAAAGAAGGTAAGAAAGAAAGAAAGAAAGGCTTAAATCAATACCGTCAGTAGTGTGAACATGGTCTGCCCCACGTTGAAGCCGTGGCGCCAGTTATGGTAGGTGATCTTCCTGTAGCCCTTACTGACTGAATACATGAACCTCACCAACACCTGGCAGGCCAGCAGAGGGCGGTAGAGGAGAGGAGAGAGGAGGAAAAGAGGAGAAGAAAAGAGGAGAAGGGAGGAGATTGAAAGAGAGGAGGAGGGGAGCAGAGGGCAGGGGAGGAGATAAAAGGAAAGGAGGGCAGGAAAAAAGAGGGGAAAAAAAGAAAAGAACAGGTGAGTAAGTAAAACGACAAGTCAGGACAAAATGACATGTTTAGGGATTGAGAGGGTGAACGTACGGAATATATGGAAAGTAAACACCTAAAGACAATACAGTGTGTGTGTGTGTGTGTGTGTGTGTGTGTGTGTGTGTGTGTGTGTGTGTGTGTGTGTGCACGTGTAGAGTCACCTCCTGGGGCACCTGGAACTTCTTGACCACTCCCACCTCGTAGTACATCTGGATGCCACACTTGACCAGCTCCATCTCTGTGCAGTTAAAGTCAGAGAAGTGGAACTCGTAGATCTCAAACTTCTTAATGAGCGGAGGCAGGTCTTTTTTCTACATGGAATAGAACCGCAGAGAATAGAATATCATCACACAGGAGAGAGTAACGTAGAACTAAAACAACACAATAGGTAATGTGTTATGAAATGTGCTAAACGTCCCTTGATTGTACATTTATAGGCCTAAATCCCTTTGTAACTTGTTGTGAAAAAAGTGCTTTATAAATAAAAAATTTCAATTAAAAATGATTGTTGTTGTTATTATTATTATTATTACTACTATCACTTTACCAGAATTTGTAAGAGCTCATCCTCTTCACAATCTTTGGGCTCGCTGTTATACACCTCTCTAGTGTTCTGTAAGAGAAAATTAAACACAGAAATAGAAAAATATAAACGCAGGTGTAACAGAATCATCGTCCGGCTATTTGTAAATAAAGTAGATTAAGTAGCATACTGAACATACATTCTGTTTTATTTATGGTAGCTCATATACTAACAAAAGTGTCATTTGAGACGGTTGTTTCATCGTACTGTAGGTACTGACCAGGATATTTTGAATCTCGTCGTCGCGGCATCTGACATGGTAGAATACCATGTCCTGAGCGATGTCTTTACGATTCTCCAGCTTGTTCATCTTATCGTAAGTGTCTGTGTTCAGCGCCGACCAACCCAGGAACTGGGTTAATGCCTGTGGACACAGGAAGCAAATAGATATAGAGGTCAGAAAATTAACTAAACTGATTTCAGTGGTGCCCAGGGAGGACCTCACTCTGAGTTGCATTTGAGACTTCCAATGAAGGAGATTCTCTGATGAACTCCTTAAAGGGCAGTGCCCACGTGCTAAACCCACTACAGACAATATAGGGAAGCATACTTGCTTAAACGTCAAATAAAAAAATTAAAAGTTTAAACTGAATATGTTTCCCCGAAAGTTATATTTCCGTTCACTCTAGGCTTTGAGCATGACTGACCATAAAATCTTTTCGTTATTATATCATCTGTGCTCTCATATCACGGTAAGTTAATTGAACTTTATATGAGAGAGTGAAGAGTGTGCAAATCCTGGTATTGAAATCCAATAACATTACCTGGGACTGCTTTTTCTATTACTGACATTGTCAAGTATTATCTTAATTATGACACAAACATGGCTAATTTCTACATTACTTCATTTGAATATATAGAAATGTATATTATAAACCTCCATGAGCTGTTCATCCTGTTCATCAAATGGCTTTCCGTCTTTTCTGTTGTAGAAAGTGGCCACACCCACTATCTCTTCCTTCTTGTTGACTATAGGCAGCGACAGAACGTTCTTAATGGTCCAGCCACTGTCGTCTAAAGGCTCAGTCTGTAAAGAAAATAGATGAGCTTTATCTTTGATACTGCATCTGCCGGTGATCGGAATTCTTTATTTTTTTTACCTGAAATTTGAACATCTCCTCGGCTGAGGCGTTCATAATGTTGCAAATCTGCAGAGTGAAAAAAAAAGTACAACTTGTGACCTATCAGTAAACAACAGAAACATAAATAATAGTGTAGTGAATACTCACAAAGCCACTCTCAGCGACGTATGTGGGCAGACCGCTAATCAAGGCCCAGTGGTCTGCTGGCGGGGTTCTGATAGTCAATGAGAAGTACACAGGTGGTCAATACAACAGTACAGTTTATATACACACTGCCAGTTAAAGCTGCTGTAAGTTGGATTTAAGAGTTGCAACGAGAGCTAGCAAAACAATAACGAAAGAGAGTACGATTTTGAAAATCATCAACCCAAAAACCCACACCCTCCTCCTCCTGGGCGGCATGCATGAATCCGACTTATATAGAGGCAGGTTCTATCAACCAGAGCAGATATTCTCACAGATCATTTCACTCACTGATAGCTGATGGATGTCTAAAAAATACACTAAATTTATAGATCTTAAATCCTACTTACAGCACCTTTAAATATTTTTGGAGATCAGATTAGGATTCACTTACGGAATTACTTTGATGTCTTCTTTTCCATGTAAAATATAATCAATTATTTTGTAGAAAATTACTTCCTGGATGAAAGAAGAGAGAGAAAACGGTATAGATGGAGATGGAGACTGGATGGAGGAAATCTTTCCTCGGTATCTGACAGGTTAATCTGTGATTAGATACAGTAAATATAATATGCACCCTGCCATCCGGCGTTACTGGGCCAGAGTATGGTGCTTGCTCCCCCATCAACACTGGCCAGATATCAAAGAACTCCTGGGCAGACATGGATAGAGAAACAACGATTAAGAAATCACCATACAGCACATTCAGAAGATGAGTCATGATCAGCATCTGTCTAAAAACGTAATTGAAGCTAAACTCTTTTTCCAGTAAGTAATTTTGCTGCCAAGCACATTGTTAGTTTATCCCGAACTTTCAGAACTGGTCTGCCGCAGTCAAATCCCGAAGATCCCGTAGATCCCGAAGCATTTGTAAAACGCCACATACAGAATGATAGCGGCATAGTAGATGTAAGGTAGTTTCGGCAGAACATGTACAGTAGAGCCTGGCTGTAGATACATGTCTGGCTGTACTGCGAGTTTCATATTTTTTAAAAGGAGATATATGGCAGTTTTTGAAGGCTTCATTTTTTCTTGTTGAAATGCATCATAAGCTCGGTGTATAGTAGCCTACGTTTGTCAAAACTTAAGCTATCGGTGAAAGGGTGCTACACATGAAATGACAACACATAATGCAATTTTACTTTAAAAACTATCCCTTTACATGTACTATTCCAATAAATATGAAAACAAATCCACAACTGTATAGTGACATATAGACCTTCTCTTTGGTCATGTCCAGCAGGCCAACAGAGTAGCGGTCACAGTTGAGGTAGGCGCGTACTGTGTACAAGGCTTTGTGGAACTGCCGCTCGATATCTGTCAGCTCTTCAAACACCTTGTTGGCAGACCACAGCAGGAGCTGGGGGGGGGGACAACAACATACAAACACAAATGACAAATTAATGCTTCAATTGTGACCATATGAAATGGACCATGGAGCATTCAGCATAAGAAATTGAACCAGTACATCTACAGCTTTAACCTGATGTATGGGTAAAGTTGAGTCAACTTACAGTATGATTTGGCCAATGATTGATTAACTCATTGGTAACTTGGTAAAAACCATCCTGTTTTCACAAGCTCCCCCTCTACGATTTGGGCGACACCTACTGGCATTGCCTCTATCCCAATTACTTACAATTTCCAGAGAGAGCTCACCAAATTAGCAGGGTTTTAACCAGGCTACATGATTGGTTTGCTTGGTTGATTAAATAGAGACATTGTGACATGTCAATTCACTAAAATGTTTAGCAGATTAACCAACTCACCTGTCCTTTCCGTGTCTCACAGTTATGGAGGTAATTCAAGTGGTAGATCTTCAGGTTCAAAGAGGCAATTTTCAGATACTTTGTGAAAAACTAGAAAATGATAATACACAAGACAGAGAAAATGTTGAATTAAAAGACCAAAGAAAGCAATTATAATTTATGCAAATAAAATCCATTAATACAGATATTAACCTACATGGGGGTCTCGTGGATTAATAGCATAGAACTATAAAAAGAACATCGACAAGCTGTAGCCCTTCTCATAGGACTTATAACTGCTTATAACTGGTGTTTAACCGGTTGAACATTCACAGCATCTGGTAAATGCTGTGAATGTAAAATGTAAAAATAAACAACTGTAGGTTAGCTCAAGGGGTATCTCCAATCTTGCTTGTGACATCAATATAATGAAGTCAATATAAAGGAACCAGCAGCAGTTGTGGGGGTAGTAGTTCTAGTAGAAGTAGGGTTTCACCATCAACATTTTAGATTTGAGCGCCTCAGCAGATGTGATTACAGCCGGAGACGTTCAATTCCGCATTGTTACCTACATAACCTTCAACTGCAATTTTCTTAAAGAATTATCTTGAAGAAAATAGCAGTCAAAGGTTATGTGTGATAGTAAGAGACAAAAAGAATCATATTTTAACCAGCTTTAGCAAAAAACTTGAGAGAATCCATTTTATTGATGCAAATTTTGTATCTATAAAAAAACTTCTCACAAATGTACAATAAATCCCCAAACTTCAGAAGAATGCCACTGCATTTAAAAAATATAAACAAGGGTGAGTTAGCAATCTCCCAAAGAATAGGGTAACTGATTTCTGACTTTATTTTTAATACTAATTTATTCACAATAATTTGTCCTCACGGTGTCAATAGATTTTCTTTCTATAAGTAGACCTAGATGCGTGTACAAAATGTTTATGTGACTCACATCTTCATCTTCAGCAGTGAAGGGAGATCCTGTGGTCTTGTTCAGTGCCATGATTACAGCAACCAGATCTTTGCCGTTAAGGATTGGTGTCGCCAAAATGTTGCGTGTCTTGTACTCTGTGAGTTCATCAACGAAGTTGCTGAAGTGCTCATTCTAAATCAGAAAAGATACAGTATGTATTAAGCAAGTCTTCATTCTTTATACAAATGTATCAATACACACACTTTTGATGAAATTGCAGTGCAATTTTAAACCAGTATACTTAAAAGGAAAGATCTCCTAGTCTTGTATACAAGCCTCTTTTACAAATTTCACCCCTGACCATCAATAAATATTTGCATGTGGTGTTAAGGGGAATCCGTTTGAGATTCCTGCTGACTACTAACAACTGTGAATGTGACAGGGCCATAATCCATTTCTATAGGAAGGCCTGATGGGATATAAAAATAACAGGATTATGTCTGACAAGGGATTTACATTAACAATTCATTCTCATAGCTATGTATATCAACTTCTGTACATTACAATTTCATACAGTATTAGCGAAAACATGATTCTTAGTAAATATAGCTATTCCGTTTTTGTCATGGGCAGTCATATTGTCATTACAGTGATAGCTCATGATAATCAGAGCTTGCCAATATGCAGGCTATAATTTTTTAATGGTGTATGTCTTGTCCTACATCATTGGTGGGGGGTCCTGTCCTGTCTTTTCCTTGGACAATATGTGTCCTGTTCTAATTAATTTGTGTCTTGTTCTGTGTAATGGCTGTCTTGTGCCTCTAGGTGGCTGCTGTCTTGTCATTCCAATTCTCTATTTAGATGTGAGAAAGAGCAGCTATTAATTTTTTTTAAAATAACTGTTGCCCTGTTATAGACTTGAAAGCCTATACAAACTCCTGGCCTATACACATTTGGACATATGTTCAGAAAGACTAACTTAATGTTTGGCTGTCATCACTTTTCTATTTTCACTAACACACATGATCCTTACCTCCGTGACGTCCTTCACATTTATAGTTTTCTTTGTCTGAGCTACATGGCCGACTATTCCCATGTCCAGCGGGAAGACAATCTCAGAGTCTGGAGGAACCACACAGTCTTCCAGCTCGGATTCTTTGGTGACGTTAAAGAGTCTCGTGGCGAGTTCTCCTATACCGTTCCTTTGACGGTACATGAACAGGCTGCAGCGATCAGCGTGGATGAGCGCAACAATTCGCTTCAAGATCTTGAAGACCACTTTCTCCATGTTTATGCTCTCCTGCATGTCTTTTATTAAGTCGAACATAATTCGGCTTTCCTCAACCTTAAAAGGACAGGAAAAATAGCTTTGCTCCATCATGCAAGAACAATGTATCACACATCTGTTCAGATTAGGACCAATGTTAATGTTTCAAGAGATGAACTATCTAGGCCAACAAAGGAAATTTGCTGCAAAATGAAGTTATTGTAACTGACGATTAGGCAATTCATTACTCTTCTGTAAAAAAATTTCACAGGTTCAGAAAGGTTTGGTGACCCTCGGCTTTGGGAACCCAGGGATCTATGACCCTAGATTTTTAGAAAGTTGTTCCAAGACCCTTTTGTGTTTCTTAAAATGCATTGGTGTTATCATTATTATTATTATTATTATTATACATTTATGAGATATTGGCTTTTTTGATAAAAAATGTAATCATACAGCAATGACATCTAGGATCATATGAAGGACTGAACCACACAAAATGTGTCAGTAACCTCTACCTCACTTTCACTTTCCAGTTAAGGTAAATTTAAACCATTTACCTGCATCAGCTCATCAAACTGGCTGAGGTCCACCTGCTTCTCAGGGATTCCTGACACTTTCGAAATAGAACTTGGGTTCAGCTTCTTTACAAAGTAGGATTTAGCAAATGCAGGGTTTCCATCCAGGAACTTCTCCACATCTTCCTTTGTCACCCCCATGATTCCTTCTTTGTCCTCTTCTCTCAAAATTATTTTTTTTTCTCCGTCAAGATCAAGGAAGGAGGTTTTGCTGGATCCAACCCTGCTCTGAACGAGCTATCGCCGAGCTTCTCTTCAAGAAACAAAAACGACGAACTAAATAAATACACAAACCAAAATTTCTGTAATAGGTATTCCCTGGATAAACAATAAAAAACTCTCACCTGATGTTTACAAGAAATGGGGGAATACAAAGTACACACATTCAAATGCATGTAAAAGCTCCCTGCGTTAGATCTGAAAAAAAGGACTAGAGCTTGAGCCCTGTCGATGAGAAGGCAGGGCAAGGCAGGGAAGGACAATCTCTCTGTCATCAGCAGATAGAGCTGAAGGTTAGCAAGGATCTGTGGGATACGCTAAACTGATCAGCTGATTGCCTGCTAAATGTTATGAGCGCCGCGCGATCCAACCTTAATGGGCCTGCAATATTTTCACAACGGTATCAAGGGCCGAAAGCATTATGACCCTGTCGCATCGTACTGTTTTAACTAAATGTTCTACAATGTATGGGGAAGTAGGCCAACACAACAGTTTATTAGTTCAGTTTAGTTGGCCTACACAAGGCATTTGAGTGAGTATGGATGTTGAAGTCATATATTAAACATTTTGGGACCTTATACAAGTTCTCAAGCAAAGCCTGTAGGATCTAAAAGGTTCCACAGCTCTCCTTTAATGCAGATATCATCATCATCATCATCATCATGTCTCTTCCAGAAATTCTTCAGGATATTTCAGCCATACGGTTTTATTTGCCAGATTATACACCATACCATGCTGTGTGGACAAAATGAGCCATGATCTTTCCATTTTAGCGATATAGGCTATACACTAAGTATCATGTGGTGGGTTAAATTATAGAAATGTGTGAATGTGATAAGCTAATGACATACAGCATATTAGTATGTCATTATTGTATTGCAGTCTGTCACTCTCTCTCTCACACACACACACAGATCCACAAGCTCTTTAAGTTCTTATTAAACAAGACCTACTCAGTCATAAGCCCTATTTAGTTAGGCCACTAGCTGATTATCTCAGCACCCAACTGTCCATGTCTACATCTCTCTCCTCGCTGCTCTTTTTCAGTCAGTATACCAGCCTGTGTGCTCTCTAGGAGACCTTTGGTAAAATACCATTAACATTACACTTGATTGATATGCCCAGACCTGTGGCAACCATTTTGATCGCCAGGACTGGGAGGTAAGAATGGGGTCCGTATCTACACACAAGATTGAGAGACGGTCAAATGTTAACTTATTTATTGGCAAAAAGACACGTGGACGAGTGTGTCAACCTGTAATCCTTTCATTCAGAGCAGGGAGGCCCTGTCTATATTAAGGTTTCATAACCACACTAAACAAAAGGTCAGACAGATAATCTGCTGCAGCAATAGATTTCAGCAGCAGATCTATAACATGGAAATAGAGTACGGCTACGCTGTCTATGTTAATTGTTCCCAAAGAGGGGTCGCAATATGATTTTAAA
>JAOEHI010003875.1:0-10442 GCA_025447815.1 Percopsis transmontana | reverse complement strand
CTGAGTGTGTGTGTGTGTGTGTGTTTATATATATATATATATATATATATATATATATATATATATATATATATATAATCACACACACACACTAAAAAAAATCATCAAAAAGCCATCTTTGGACATTTTAACAAGCTAAACTATCATGTCTGGTATAAATATACATCACAGACCAATGGCAGCGACGTTTTGCTTGGAGACTTAAGACCCGTGTTTTTTTCAAAGGTTAAGCTTTTAATATTAACTTACTTAACCCACTGCTCGGAGCTCACTGCCCACATGGCCATGCCGTTTAAAAGGCCAACTGAAGTTTAGTTTCACACCCAACCGGGAGTCTGGTCTAGCCCCCCCCAGGACTCTTGACAGGCAGGCATTTGGGGGGGGCAGCCCGGTGCCACGGAGCAGCTCGACAGCCAAGTGTGCGGTTGACGTGGCAGGAGATGTCGTCGTTCTGTCCCCACAGTGGGGTGGATTCTCTGCATCATCGTAGATTATCACCAATCGTAATATGTGCAAAGGTGTAGCCCTTGTGCTCGCCGTGACGACAGGTGTTGTGTGTCGGCCCGACAACTCCCCCGGGGGCCGTTGGGCCTATTTTAATATGTAAACCCGCGGCATATGACATAACAGTATGCCATCACCACCCCCCCAGGAGGTGTTGACACTGCGTGCTTCGCACCCTGGGAAAGGGCGGTGACATCACTTCAGCAGGCCGCCATCTTGGATCCGTAACCGGAGCTACTACATGCTAATGGGTTGCGCTTTCAGTGCGCGATATCGTGGCGCCCAGGTTTAGGATGCAAATGGTTTCGCCCTGTGCACCAGAGAATCGTGGAGCTTAGTGGGGATTCACCGCACACGGTGTGGCGACATGACGTCGCCATGACGTCACTGAGAGTGAAGCGACCACGTCTTCGTGCATATTTATGCTAGCTAACGTAGCTTATAGTTTACACTACAGACCACACTGATGTATAAAAGTGTAGACCACACTGATGTATAAAAATAGATCAGTAGTGTTTCTAGAAATGACTATCAGATGTTAAGGTGACACCAACAAAGAAAGTGCCTGATAAACTAGATAGCAACAACATAACAAAATGGATTGACCTTATTTTACTGTGTCTATGATCGTCAAAATTACTTAATGTTGAATTATTATCTATCAAATCCTAAGTGCTTGTTACAAAATAGATTTTTGCTCGGTTCTCCAAGAGACACCGCAAAGCATTAAATCAAAGTGTCAATTGCGTTTTTGCAATATATAGCTGACAAACACCTTTCCATATATTCACTAACTGACCCCGTTTGACCTCGATATTTAAGTCTTTTAGCTTGGAGTCGTCGTGGCTGCATCTGGTCTTGTCAGTCTTTTTTAAATTTATGTGTCACCTTTTGCCTCAAAAATATAACCAGGCACTGCTGTTATTTGTCATCAACAGCCAGGGCAGTTTTTCCATGTAAGATAGATCTGACCGCGCCTTCTTAAAACTGGCAGCCCCTCGAGGCTCGAGCTCCACGTCCAACCCTCCCCTTTGATGGCAGGGCTCAGATAACCGCCCCAATCTCAGATTTATGGCTCACTCTTCTTTAGAAAATGTTGGACATTCGAAAGGGGAAGAAATTGGGTCAGTACCTGGATTAGGACCAGCATGTTGATTCGAAACACCACAGTGCCCATCCCCGACACTAATGCTGGGCTAGCACCTCCTCTACTCTTCCCCAGAGTACAGCTCAACCAGGCTCACGCAGTTCTCTACCCCTCCTTTTACAGCTGGGTTTCAAACATCGGAAGGTTGAGCAGCGGCAGACGTTTCGGGTTCTGGCAGCGCTCCAACACAACACAAGGAGTATACCCTATAAGAGAATAGTTATTCTGCTGCTTACTCTCCCATCGAGGTCGACAGTCTTCTACGAAGCTTATCTTGCACGCTACATGGCTTTTGCTTCTTTTCATCTCTGCCCTAGATCTTTGAAATGACGTCCAAAAATATCCCGCCGTAACCCCTGACCTTCATTTTTTTCTGATAACTTCATGGAATAGACACCCCAGCATATCGGCTTTCCTCAGAACCCCTTTGCCTGCCCAAGTGAAATGTATCATTATGTACTCGCTCACCTCCTTTCCAGAAGGCGTTTTGCAGGCCAGCTTGACGTGTTCGTTCAATACTATCAGACGGTCATAGACGTTTATAATTCCCTTTCACCGTGGCCGTGTCATGAAATGTTATTCGAGGCCATTTCAACTGTGTGGTTTCACCCGCCCTGCCCACAAGGCCTCGTCTATTTCAGGATATACTATTGTAAACTATCAAATACACTTATTTAATAATTCATCACTCATTTATTTAAACGTGAGCAACCTGTGCAAAGTATAAGGGCAGCCCCTGTCGGACTGCACTAAAAATGACTTCCTTTTGAGAGCGGTGCCTCTGTAGTCCAAAACAAACATCGTACAGTTTTAGTCCCACCGTAGTGGGGTGCAACGGGTGATATATCAGGGTGATGTATCACCACCCTCCTTTTCACTGTCACAATATAGGACATTAACCTGATGCGCCAGGCGGTTTGTTACAGAGAACCATCTGGGAAGTCGTCCTCGGAAACTGATTGGAAAAAGGCAGGCACTTTCAAAAAATACTTGGCAGGTGATTGGCAGGTGATTACTGTCTATCACAGGCTAATGTCACAGCTAAACCACGGCCGTAGCTGCCAGTAGTTCCTCATGGGGCACCTTGCCTCGCATGGTAAATAGGACATGGTAACTCCACTAAATCACATGTCGGTGCGTAAAACCATCATCACTGTCACTTCCAACCCATATACTTTAACATGTGGCTTAACTATTCTGCCAGATGTAGCCTTGCGCAAGTAACATGGCCTCGCCGGCCCTCTACGTATGGCCATGTTACATTAGTGCCGGGTCATGTGACTTCTAAATATAGCCTCCCTACTACCAGCTGTATGGTTTTCTCTTGCCAAGCTGAGAATAGTTCTAAATATAATGGGGTATTTGTTTCTTCCCCTTGCCAATTGGTGCATCTCGAATTGTGACATTATCAAATAGCTTGATCCTTCTTGCATCAGAGGCCCTTTTAATGTGTTTTACTATCGTCCATTAACTTATATACTTTATTATTATATTCAGAGTTCACATCTTAGTGAAATTGTAATTACAAGTAACTTTTGCACTTGTTTAGGCTAAGACATCAGGACAGTTGTAAATCACAAAATAGACCTATGTTATGTTACGTCAAAACATAAACATTTTAAAAAGAAGCTGATTTTATCTTTTAAACATGACTGTTGAAATCACAAACCTTTATGGACAATCACACCTGGTTGGTACTCCAAGAAAATTACACAAACGGTACCTTTTATCTAAAATTGCCATCTGATACACAGTATATATGCAGCCTGTTTAATTCTTCACAGTAGAAACACAGATTACAATAAACAAGCACACCTACTGTATTGTCAAGACACCTTTCTTGACTTGCTTGCGGACATTTATGTTAAGCTTTAGCTGCCTGTGTTTACCAGGACAGGAATACAAACCATTATGGAAAAAAACACACCAAATTTCCGTAGAAGTAGTGTACGTAATTACCCTTGTGATTAAAAACAAAATTGTGGTTTTGGTGTGGAACAATGAGTGAAAGCCATTTTAACCAAAACCCACTAAAAATAATCACCATAATGTTTTTTAAATTTTAATATATATAGTTGTATATAAATCAGGATATATAATTGACTAACTTTATTGACAACAATAGAGAGGAAAGTGCTTGAGAGGTTCCAGCACCAAACTACTGTATGTCCTGTCAACGGGAGCCGTGGCTTTCAGACTTTTTGAGCCATGACTCCCCATTTATTCATAGAAATATAAACACACAGGGATTAAAAAAAACGTCCCAAGAAGAAAATAGAAACAACAGAGAGAAGCTAACAGTGGGGCCCAGGTCAGCACAGACTATTCAAGGCAACGGTGGGGAACAGCGAGGGAACTGGCACTCCTTCAGGAAGGTCATAAGATACCCTTCCTGGCCTTTTGCAGACCCCTCAGTAATGCAGTTTCCCCAGAGAGCCACTTAGGGACTCTGGCTTCATATTGTTGGAATCTATTTTCAAAAATTTTGGCTTTTTCCAGCTACCGGTCCCGTTACACTAATAGCAGGATACATAATTGACCATGCGTGGTCACAAGCAACCGTAGATCTTGTGCCCTCTTCGGTCAAATGTTCCCTTTGACCGAAGAAACATGTTTTGCTTCTCTGGTCACTCTGGTCACTTTCTGGGAATGCCTGGGGGTAACAGGATGACCGTTGGTCACTTTGGAACTCATGGTGTGGTGTCGGTTTCAGGGGGGAGGGTTATTGCGACGTGCATCCTCAAACAAATTCCGCAGGAGACCATTTTAAAGTGCAAAATCCGAAGACCACCCTACTTGGAAGCTTGATTTATGTTACGAGCCCCACACCATGAAATCAGATATACTCTAAAATAATCACACCTGAAATGGCCAGTTTACACACGTATACAGCCACCTGTTGCATGCTGGGTAAACATTAGCTGGATCATCAGAAATAATAGGCGATAAATAATTGTCTGTAGGAGAAATTGAATCAAGTTAGTGAATGTGATTTACTCATACTATGAGTAAATCACATTCACTGCCTGACAAATCTTTATGTCAACTCCTTGTGTGTGAGGGCGTGCACTCTCAGAAATTTAATCAAAAACTTATTTTTTTTGTGACGTTGGTTTCATAATTTCAAGCTCAAGGAGTGTCCTTTTTAAACTGAATCCCAAATAACAATCGCTGTGACCAGCGGGTGTGATGTCTCCAGATGGAGCTGTGGTGAGCTGACGCCTGTCTAATCCGCGACCCGTGATGTGTCTCTGTGTTTCAGGGAACGCTGAAGGCGCCGGTAAGTCCCCCGACGACCTCACATCTCATCACACCGCCGTGCGTTAACGCTCACATTCTCTCACCGCACCGTACACTCACACAAGTGTGTGTGGGTGGCAACAGAACAGGCCCCGCCCCCTGGAGGTTTGTAGCCAGCATGCGTGCTCGTCCCGTCGGCCGATCCATCATCACCTGTGTTGTCCTGTCACCACGGCGACACACATGACGGCATGCGATATCCTGTGATTGTTTTATCCCCCCCGCGGTATACAGTGTATAGTGTGCTTGCAGGTGTGGCGGTGGGCGTCGTGGAACCGTTGAGTTTCCGCGACCCCACGAACAAGGCGTCATGGCAACTATTACAGCTGTGTGTGACGGTGTTCTGTAGCCCACAGATGATGCGTGTTAACTCAGTGTGTTTGGAAGACCTTTTTTACATCGCCCCACTGTGATATTGCTTTTTATGAGTGGTTCATATTTAATAATCGACTAATTTTAGCAGCAGAGGTTCCGGGCCGACGCGAGTAAGAGGATACCGCGCCTGGTGTGACTTTGATGTGATGCTCACCGTTTCTCTACGGGAGTGTGTCGGAGATGAACTGGAGTGTTTTGGGTTAACCGGGATAGTACTCTTTAGAACAAGGGGTTCTGGTTCAGAGAGCTTAGTAACTTTGGCATAAGTAATGGAGTTCCAAGTGTGAAAAGAATAATGGCCTCGACCCGTTTGACCTCCTTTCTGCCGTGGCGGCATCTTCAACAGATTCAGACACGCGTTGCTATAAAGGTTGTTTGGAGTGGAATCATTTAAAGCTTCACTATGCAAGATATGTTTGTCAGAAATTTGCTTTTAAACACACCGTGGGATGTCACACGCTGTGAGTGAGTCTCTTTGACGAGTCTAGCGTCATGGCACAGATGTTCCATTCTCAAGTTTCTCAGAGGGGCAGCCCTTCTGACCAATCACAAGTGTTCGAAGGCAGGGGGTGGATCTGCTGGATGTCAATCATGAGCTAGGCATGGCGGATGGGTGGATGGGCGGGGTTAGAGCGAACAGGGACAGGGAGGTAGCACCACAAAGGTGTATTATAATGTAATGGCTGGTGCTAGATCAACTGTCAGATCTTGCATATAGTGGTTTTAATGTGAAGAAAATATGTTTTGTGTAAAGTACACGTGTATGTCGTATATGTAGAGTATATCTGCGATCTCTGGTCATGCAAAGCATCTGTGTGGCTGTTAATATACAGATTCAACAAGAATGATATGTGAATGACGATATGAACCTTTTTAGTCTGAGGTCTGAGGTGTGCTGTATTGGCATTTCCATTGAGTGTGTGTGTGTGTGTGTGTGTGTGTGTGTGTGTGTGTGTGTCGTACCGTACGCTACTGAACTTTTGTCGAACCCTCAACTTTGCACTGTAGCGTCAGTTCCTCCACATGAAATCCCCCCTGCTCGCGTTCAGCATAAGGACTTAATGTGAGGTAAGAAAGCTAGAGGTTCGAGGGTTGAACAAGAGTTCAGTAGCGCATTAATAATAGTGTGTTGTAGTCCCAGCTCAAGGGCAGCCACAGGTCAATGAGGTTGATCATGTCAATAGAGCCCTAATGAATGCATAAAGAGTGACTTGGTGCTAATTGGTATTCGTTCCCTCTAGCTGATGGCCCACCCGCTGATCTAGGTAAGGCCAGCGCTAAAGCTATTATGCATCGATTTGTCGCGTCTCTGTCATGTATCCACAGTTATGTGCATACATATCCTCGAATGTATGTATGTATGGGTCAAACTATGGGCAGCATGCTGAATGTTTCAGAACTTGTTGAAGTGTGTAGCTTGTGGGTATGAGATTTACGTGGCAAGGCAATGTAGTGTTCTGGGGTTACATGATACAAAATAGATTAATTTTATGTGACGCCATTTAAAGTTGCAGTAGGCAAGTTTGAAGAATTGAGCAAAAATTTGCAAAACTCGCATACCACGTGGGATTTAACCAATCAGATGCAAGAGGGCGTTCCCCACCAATCACAATCCAACACACCACACTTCCGGCAGACCTCTTGTCGACCGCATGTTTTATTTAGAGTTTTTGCTTGTTTTTGTTCAGTTCTCCAAAAATGCCTCCTGGACCTTACATTTGAATGTATTTATGTGGTAATATCTATTAAACTGACATATATGGGATATATGTTCAAAGCAAGCAATGGATGTTGTTGGTCATGTGGTTGGTGCTGGGGTATTTTCTGTTGTATTTTAACAACACTGACGAATATTGTGTTGTCTGCATTATAGTTGGTGTCTTTTAATAATTTTACCTCACTAGTCGTTTTACATCCAGCTGAGGTTAGTCTGCAGGGTTTTATGTTTTTGACTGTCCTTTAATTAATAATGGGATATTGATCAAAGATTGTTCCCAGTTTTTCTGTTGTAGCGTGGATTCATTTATATATGTTCAGCATATGTGCAATGCATGTTTTAGTTTAATCATGTGTGTGTGTTTTATGTCCGATAGTTTGTTTTTATTTTGTTAGCCATTAGCTATTACCGATGGGTACATATACTACTGTTGTAGTATTTGTACCTATATGTCTGTATGTATGTATTAGTGTCATGTCCTGTGCATTTGCTTATAGCAGCTTTTTAAGCTCCTTGTTTTGCTTCCTTGTTCCCAGCAGAGTCAGACAATGATGGTAAGACAAACTGCCAGAACATTTAGTTTTGACCCTTCGAGAGCATGCTTTGCGTCCCCGTAACATAGATCCAGGGTATTATGTGCGGATCTGGATGCCACATAATATGTTAAACATGTTTCAGCAGACTCGGGGCCAAATTGTATTTGAAATTCTTTTGACATTTTTAAGGTTGGACTGAAAGCAGGGCAAATAAAATGGAATCACTCAACTGACTCTCACAGTCAAAAGAGTACAGAGGGCCGTTGCATCTCACGACCAAACACCATTATGCAAAAAAACAGAGAAAGCAGATTTATTTAGTTTCTCTAAAGCCCGTGGGACACCAGATTGTCTAGACTATTTCCATATAGGGGCCTGGGCCGTCAGATGTTCTCAACTTGGTCACCCTAGGTAAACTGAGATCAAACTGCTACATTTATCTCTGGGATATGTTTTGACTTTATCCAAAGGGAAAATAGTATATATGTTTACGCTGCTCCGGTGGGACCCAAATGAATTCTCCTTACTATATCCTATATCAGTCTCTTTTAGCTGAGTTGTGTTTTCTTCGCCACCATATTTGGGCAGGTCCGTGGGTGGTGGGCAATAATAACCTGATACCTGAAACCTCATAACACTCTCTCTTTGTTTTTATTCCAGTTCAGGGAAGAGAATGGTCACTGACATGCAAGTAATTCTTGACTTGATTGGGGTTTGACAAGCATCAAGTAGCAGTGAGGGTAATTGGCAACACTGGGAATTGAAATCAAGTCGTCCGGTCGAGAATGCGATCCCGCTGCCTGCAAAGTGTTTCCACTGGTTTTGAAGTGCTTACCATTTAGAGTCATAGGCCACAGACGCTTAACAAGTCAAACCAGATAAATCGAGACCAGTTCAGCACAGACTGTCTGCACAGCATTCAATCCCAGTCCCAGTCCAGGTGTTCACAAACTCTCAAACAAAGGAAAAAATCTTAATGTAATAGTGAACTTTAGTAAAGACCTTGATTGCGTAGCGTAATTTTACTACGTTTGGTTCCTCAGATGCAGCAACCAAATGTAGAAGTAAAGTCAAGTTGTACAGTTTTACTGTAAGTAAAATTTTACTTTATATCCCCAAGAAAACCTGATTTAGGAAAAAAATATTAGATACCCTTTGGAAGATTTCTTCTTCCATTCTGAGAGAATGAATAAAACAACTAAAATGTTTGTCTAGATAGTCATTAAACATTAAACATTGCCAAGCCAACGCTAGATTAGTCAGTCCAACAGTAAAACAAAGTACAGTCGAAGTCATTTCAAATAATAGTTTGTCCCCAAGTCTGGCGATGAAAGGAGCAGTAATCATAATATTTGATTACTTTATGTTTTGAATCTTAACAGTTTTAATCCTCCCTATATAATGAGTACGAACTAACTGTAAAGTGTATCTTTGTTTAACTTCACGTGTTCAAATTGCGGTATGGTACAGTATAACTGAAACATGTTATACTTCCATATGTTTTAAACGGGGATATTTATTTTCCTCTGCGAAGGTAAATCCTGTTGACGAGGGTAAGCTGTGTCTGTAGCCTGCATGTTGGCGACATGTGTTGTGAAATGCAATTTATGTTTGTCCCATGCGATATTTACCATTTAGATATCGTGTTGGGTCCAGTTCTGGACTGTCCCGGTTCAATATTCGGCAGATGATCGATATGGAATTGTATTTTTCTGTTGATATGAATGATTGTAGGTCATTATAAGTAGTATAATGCACACAGAGGCGTATTCAGTAGGCTATTGAGTCTGTGTTTGTGAGTGGCTAGCTATTTGTTGTTGTGAATTTTTTTTTTGTTGTTGTTGTTTTTAGTTCACATACTGAATGTGCTGTTCTGACTGAACGCCCAATGCACTGTATGTTAACAAAACAGAAAAACAACTTTCTGTCTGTTTTTCTCACCGTCTGTACGACAAAATGTGTCTATGTGGATGTTAGATGTTTCTATGGCCGTTTATATTAGGAGAGAAATGTGACTGCTTCCTGTTTCCCATCAGAGCCAGAGAAGACCGAACTCTCGGGGCTCTTCATTGAGAAACCACCATCCAGTGTAGTCGCAATCGCCGGTAAGACACACACACACACACCCAGCGCAAATATAAGAAAGGCACATTTATTTGACCAGCACCCTTCATACACAAGGCTTTTCGGAGTGCCTTACATTAAAAATGTAAATACAACTAGAGGACACTGAACGTTACACAGTAGCTATGGTAACAACTAACATCCTGTGTAACCGTATAAACAATCTCACGAACGTTCTAATCTACTTTAGATGGTTATTATTACCTTGTAGATAGACAAACAGACAGGCAGGCAAACTCTCTGAGCCATGCTCGTCTGTGATTGGCAGGGACGGATGTCACTCTGACGGCCAAGGTGGACTCCACCACTCTGACCAGGAAGCCCTCCATGAAGTGGCTCAAGGGAAAGTGGTTGGACCTTGGCAGCAAGGCCGGCAAACACATGCAGTTCAAAGAGACCTACGACCGCAACACCAAGGTGTGTGTGTGTGTGTGTGTGTGTGTGTGTGTGTGTGTGTGTGACGATGACAAAGAAATCCAACGTTGCAAATATTATATGACAGTTTTTTAAGTGCAGGCTATATAGAATAGTGTTGCCTCCACCTCACGGTGGCACCATATAGTATGCTTGGCCAGATAGTCTGGTGTTCTGGGTGTTGGACTGCCAGTAGGGGGCAGGATAGTCTAGTGGTCTAGTAGTCTAGGTGTTGGATAGTCTAGTGGCAGGATAGTCTAGTGGTCTGGGTGTTGGACTCCCAGCCAGTAGGGGGCAGGATAGTCTAGTGGTCTGGGTTTTGGAC
>JAOEHI010003874.1:0-10443 GCA_025447815.1 Percopsis transmontana | reverse complement strand
GCGTGGCCGGTTAATTGATGAAGTGGGCTTTTACGAGCCCCCCCACTGCACCTCCGCGACCTACATAACGCGCGCGCGCACACACACACACACACACACACACACACACACACACACACACACACACCCCCCCTTGGACAGTTATGAGTGTCTTAACACAGTCTAGCACATATCCAAGCTGTTAGGCAGAGCAGACACCTGTTAGCTGGTGAGATCATTACACAAACAGAGAGATGGTCAGGGTCAGCCTGTGTTTTCCCCCTACGTTTGTTTGACATGTAGCTTTCAGGCATTCACCTGAAACGGAGCCAGCTCCTCGATGCATTTATTGAGCCTTTTTAAAGAGCTTCAAGATTCACTAGAATCCAGAATATGAACCAAAACCCAAATTACCTCCATACACCACAATTACTAGATAAATTACAGGCACCGTTTTGGTAGTCCTGTTGGTGTTAAAGTCAGTATAAATCATATATTCTTGACTCTTCTCATGTTTCTCTCCTTGTAGAGGCCAAATTACAAATGTCAATACAATATGGAGGGGTTTGATTACCAATATTTGGAAAAAATGCTTCTACATGACACGTATAAGTCAATATTTTAAAAGAACCAAAAAACACACTCTCCAAATCAAATCAGGATGAATCTTCCAAAACAGCCACATACTGTAGCCTATATCAGCCACTAACAATCCTTATTCTATCCTTCCTTTAAAAATAAATAAATAAATAAATAAACTACTCTGCTAGATAAGCACTAAGAATGTTAAGCACTTTGTAGTTAGCAATAATTGACTGTTTGAAGAGTGATAACTTTAGATTGTAAATATTAATTGTTTTGAGGAGGGAATGATACATTTTCCGGTAATGTTGTGCAAATTCATAGGTGAAGTAATTAAGGCTACTAAATGTAAGTGCTAAATGCTTAAATGTAAATGTAAACTGTATTTCTTTTGAACTGTTATTCTATAGAATGTTTACTAAGGACAGCGTTCTATTTTCAGACGGGTAGGCTGACAAAAAGCTTAACATTTTGTGCTAGGCAGTATCAAAACACCTGCGACATATTTCCATAGGTTAATGATTGTCTGATTTCAAAATGCGCACCTTGAGATCACGCTACATGTTGTAAACGACAATAAAGTTGGCAGGCTATTACATTATAGCAAGTACTGCTTGGTGGACAAAATTAATGTCAAGTTTAACATGTTGTACAAGGAATAGGTAGACTATAGGCCTACTGTAGGTAACCGTTACCAATATGTTTGCATTGAACACAGCAACAGTTTTCAGCATGCAGGTGGAGGCAGATATAGGAGACATAAATGTCTTGCAGTTAACCCGACGCTGACCTAACTCACCACGTACGCACACACACACACACACACACACACACACAGAGACAGAGAGACAGAGAGACAGAGAGAGAGAGAGAGAGAGAGAGAGAGAGAGAGAGAGAGAGAGAGGCATACCTTAACAAAAACGGCATTCAAATGAGCTCCAATCGCCACGCGTCTCCTACTCACTGGAGGATCTGCTCAGTCAGGCTCGTTTTGCCCCAGAAACCGCCTGCAGGAGAGGAGTTGTGTGACAGCGGCTTGGCGCGTCTCTCACTCTATCTGACTGGCCGCGCTACACTCCGCTAGACAGTAGCCGGCTCCCAGGTGACAGCGACGGAGAATGACATCATCCCAGTCAGCACATACACCTGTTTCCCAAGGAAGCCCCTCCCCCCCAGGAGGAATCTCCGCCCACAACTCGATCTTTTCCTGGATCTCTTAAAGGGGAAATAGCCCCACGGCACTTACTCAATAAATATAGGTATATTTAAATACAAGAGAATAGAGATATATAGATAATAGAGAAATAGAGAATTGTGTATGTCCAGTGAAACATGTGATATGAAACAAGTTTGTTCCAAAATAACCAATAACTATCTTATAAGATAGGACTTCCTAAAACCAATACAAGATGAGACCATATCACACACGTAGGCTACACATTGTTTCTATACAGTGAGCAAGTTACAAGAAATTGAAACACAGCAGGAGTCAGGCATGCACACTTTACACAAGAGAAAAAAACACTAAAAATAAAGGCTTTACCTTATTAGATTTGTATTGAGTCAGATCCTCAAAGCCATTCAGTAAGGTCCAGTGTATTGCTCAAGTGCTTTACAATAGTTCACATGACTGTAGTTGTACAGGTATCAACCTGTGGCTTTATTTCCCCCTACGAGACAGAAAGGCTACTTGGTCATTGCCCTGGCCTAGATTCCACTCAGCGGGACACATTAAAAACAGGCAACCCGCCTTTAGGGACGGATTTGAGAGATCTGATTTGTGTGTGTGTGTGTGTGTGCATGTGTGTGTAGCAGGCACAGCTTTACCCTACATACCCCCTGAGTATGACTAATTCAAAGCAGCCACCATACGGTCCCGTGTGACTGCAAATTGGTCGCGGCTAATGTATGATTTATTTGAAAACCATAAGCCAATGCTAACATCGCTAACATGGCTAACATTGTCGTTCCTTCACTACCGGCAAATGTGTCTTTCTAAATGTGACTTATGCTATCTGATCACAGAGAGGGGCGACAGGTCACAAATAATAATATGTAATGTAATTCTCAGTTAGTTTCTGTAACATAATCATCTGTAATGTGATTATATAATAAACCATTCTACATTATATTGCACTTATAGCACACATTATTAATTCCTTTTTTGAGGTCCTTTTGACGGTTTCTAATATTTTCGGTTTTCCAATTGGCGTTAAGGTCCTTGCTGTGAAAAGAGAAGGGTTCTCATGTGTTACCAGTCACCAGCTGGTATCCTCCAAACTAGCTAAAAACAAGCCGATGGCGAGTGTCAATGTCACTTAATAAGTGGCATCTTCACAGATGACTCAACATGGTGGGCACTTCCATTCCATAAAATAGATTAAAATATGTTTCGCAGCTTGTTTTATGACTGAATGTAACATGAATATAACATGAATGCAGTAATCAATTAGCAGTGAGCCCCTGACAAGAGTTTTTCAGATGAATCTTAAACCATCATCACATTATTATCATAAACGCTGCAGGGCTGTTCATTCAGCCTGCCTCTCTTGTCTAACCCCTGCAAGGCAACAAAAGAGCAGTCTGTCTCGTGTCTCTATTTAGTTTTTATTGGATACAATTCTCAGAATGTCAGCAGGAGGGAAATATCAACATACAGTATTTGTCTTCCTGCCTCATGTCGGTGTTTGTCTAAAGCTGTATCAAATATCTAGGGCTAAAGATTTATCGATTATTTTTATATAATTTAGCCAATTTATTGTCTGTGGGTTACAAAAAATCACTATATAAAATGCAATCCATATATAATGGCAGCAAAATAAGGTAAAAAGTACAAAGTTATGTTAATCAATTCAAGTTATCTGAACCCAAACAGCATTACTTATAACTCTGAAATACATCTTATTTTATACTACAGGTCAAATAAATAATGTAAATGCCATTTGTATTTGATTAATATTCTGAGGATTGGTCGTTGTCACGTGGATGGAGACACACACACAAACTTTCTCTCTACCTTGATTTCTCTATCTTTCTCTCTCTCTCACTCACACACACACACACACTCTCTCCATATGTCCTCCTGGCGCAGTCTGAAGCCAAACCGAGGAAGTTACCCGCAGCTTCGCCAACAGCCAGCCACCCACACAACACTATGAGTCCTGTCACGAAACCAGTCAAACAATGTACAGTGCAGGGCAAGCCAAGACAAAATGGAGGGAGTACAAATGACACATAAATACACCTTACCCTCTCTAGTGACAAAGCTAGTCCGACCGGTGTGCACGTGTTAACAGTCAGTTATCAGTCAGCCCTGTCTGATGAAGATATATTAGTGTTTCCATTTCAGCAATGCACACAAAAAATATACCTTTTATATCATAAATATATAGGTCATTTTATACCATTCCACCTGGGGGTGGGCTACCCAAGAGAAACTGTTAACAACAACAACCAAGTAAAAACTATTGGTTTTGGGAATGTGATAATTGAGCATTGCATAATTAGTGTGACTTCCTGATTGTGGCTTCTGGCACCAGCTCATCATCCATTCTGAGAGCTCAGTTTACACAAGGCCAAGAACTTGTTGACAGTTTGGGTCCATTCTACTGAACACACACACAGAGAGAGAGAGAGAGAGAAAGAGAGAGAGAGAGAGAGAGAGAGAGAGAGAGAGAGAGAGAGAGGCTGGACAAGAGGAAAGAAAATGAGTGAATAAGAGCTGAAGGGAGGTTACGGGGATACCAGAAAAGAGGGGTGGAAGGAGGGAGAGAACGAGGGAGAGTGACATAAGGAAGGAGGAGGTTTAAGGGCAGGGTGTGTGGAGGATGTGCTTGATGCACCGTAATGAGGAAACAGCCCTGTTGACGGGGGTGTGTTGAACTCTGGCTTGACCTCGGACTGGACTGGATTCCTGGAGGTGCTGTTAGTCAGCAGGCCAGCCCACGTCCAGAAGGTCACAAGCCATGGCCTCTGTGACGCCTGCCATGTTCTATCTAACTGTCCTTCATCAAAGTCGCTCATTGCCTTCTCTCTCACTAGAGTTGAATTACTTTTCAGTAATGACTTCTACATCCCACTGCGTTCAACTATAGGCCTCTCGCTACAATATCTCCACAGAACAACAGCCACAGCAGAGAAGGAAACCTTTGTCCCCGCAATGACAATAGATTCCATGGTGAGAAATTATTTGGATCAGAGCTATTAAAATCAATGTTCTATGCTCCGCGGCAGGTTCATCCTGCAAAACGAAATTACATTTACATTCGAGGCACTTGACTCTGTCAACAGTGACAAAGTGAATCTGAATCAACCTTATTACAATCAACCACTGATAAGAATGCCCATAATACCTCACATCACGCTTGGCTCTAAACCCATAATGACAAGGAATATTGTTATTAAGTAATTATAGGATAGAATAAGATAGAATAAGACCCTAAAAGTTGAGGAAGAAATTAACCCAAATACATGTTTTTGTTATAGTATATCGTTTTTTACCAAGGAATAACTAGTAAGCATTAAACATTTAAATTAAATATTTACAATATGTTTACAGATGAAATAACTAACTATTCACTGACTAACGCCACCAAGCACACAACAATAGGACAGTGTGCACGTGTAAACAATATGCTGTCATGGTTTAAAGGTCTTCCTGCAGCATGAGATTTGATAGTGATAGAGGAAAAACATGAAGTCTGCTCAATCAGTCTGCCTATATCCAACACCCTCTATATGGAAATACCCTCCCCAAAACAAAAATACTCTGAAATGAGCATGTCGACCATGTAGCACTTACTCATAATTAGTATCGTGGGGGACTGGAAGCCTTGTGGTACAGTAAATCACACACACACACAAGCTGTCACAGGGGGGGGTTTGTGGTTTTCGGCAACCCATAGAAGACAGACTGACCTCACAGCTAGAACCAATAGCACGCAGACAAGACAATGATGTCACTTTGTGGTAACACATCTTTCGCAGAAGTAGCAGTTGTGGGCATTTGTGTCATGCTAACTGGCGAGTTTAACAGTGACATATCCACCATGCGACACAAAAACAAACAAACAACTTCAACTCTGACTAGTGAAGTTATGACTCATTGTAAGACCTTTGCTCACAAAACAGATCTGTGAATAGAATTTATGAATGTGAATAGAATGTATACAAGGATAAATGGACCTATTATTATCATTATTGTCACTGTGCAAATCTATCCCGTTACTCTCTTAATGGACTGACTGGAGAATTACAAAACTTGAATAAAAAAAATAAAAAGTTGTATTACATGCATAATATATAAGGTACCCGCTAATTAAATGTATAAAATGGTACATATTATGGTAATTTGTCAAACCAAGATGATTGCTCGTTTACACAGGTTCAAATAAAGTCACAAACACCTGGGATACACAGGCCATTATCTATCTCTGTGTGTAAACTCCTGTTTGATAGCACCACATATTTCTGACTCGTCTCCCCCCGGCGACCGAGCTGCTCTCTGTCACCACGGCGCTATACGAGCGTAGGCTATACAGAACTCCCAGCTGATGGAAAGCAAACATTGGTGGGTAAGAGAGAGAGAGAGAAAGAGTTCAAAAGTAGTGTTACACTGTAAGCTACTGGGAGCTTCCCGGCACAACCACAGTTTGGTGCTGGGCAGTTTGCTCAGTGACTTCATTTGCACCCCAGTCGGTCCAGTGACTCAAACCACTTTGCCACGGGGCCGATTGGCAGAACCACTGTGGTGCTGTTACTTTATCTGTACAGGCATCTGGGTTCTGGTGCTGCTCAGCCCCACACGCGCACACACACACAGCATGTGAAAGAATGCATGGGAACTGGTCATCAGAATGCAACGTTTATTCATTTGCAGATTTTACATAACAATGCTTGTCCTAATTTGGCATGCACGCCTGACTCGCATATCCTTTCATCGTTGTCACAGCTAATCACTGCTGGAGGCAGAGAGAGAGAGAGAGAGAGAGAGAGAGAGAGAGAGAGAGAGAGAGAGAGAGAGAGAGAGAAAGAGAGAGGCAGAGAGCAAGAGACGGAGAGAGAACAAAAATAAAGCTGCACAGTACATCCAGTACTGCACTGGTCATCCAGTGCAAAGCTATGTACCGTAGGTATCTATGTAGCAAACTGGCGGCCACTCTGGTCATGAGACACAAGTGCACTCTAGGAGTTTTCCCCTAGTATGTATAAATATGTTAGACTGAACGTTAAAGGGTCAGTCGGACTCGCAACCACTGTATTGCCTGTTGAGACTCCTTGCAAGTAAAGCCTTTAAACGTGACTCTGTCTTGATTGGTAAATTAGAATTATTCTACCAATAATCAAAGTATTGATTATCAACACTTTGATTATCAATACAGGGGGACCTAGACCACTAGACTGGTCTAGGTGTTGGACTCCCAGCCGGAAGGTCGTAGGTTCAAGCCCCTTGAACAAGAGCCTCCTTGAGCAAGATGCCTAACCCCTATCTGCTCCTACTTGTCAATAATTGTCAATACTTTGATAGTATTGATTTGTTCCCTGAAAAATTATATATATATATATATATATATATATATATATATTTGTATACATCCTCATTGAAGATTGCAACAATTCATAAAATGCATTTCAAGAATCAGTATCGAATCACATGAGTGTTGATTCGTACATTGTGTATAGAAATCTAATCATACAATGCTCAGTACCCTAATACCAACTAAAGGATAAGGAATATCTAATGCTATAGCATTTATTCCAAAAGCCCTTACATAATGCTGACGTCAAACTAAGATGATCACCTTACTGCATGTTGTTCTAGTGGAATATATTTACATTATTATGTAATTTAGCAGATGTTTTAATGACTTACAGTGATTACAATTACAGCTATTAGGAGCAGGTAGGGGTTAGGCATCCTGCTCACAGATGCTTACAGGTGGCCAGAAATGTCAGGGTTGAACCCATAACCTTTTGGCTGTGGGTAGAATATTAGATATTTATTAGATATAGACAAATATTAAATATTGATATTTAAATTATCAGGTAAGTGGAAAGTAATACACATAAAAAAAATCTAAACTCAATAGGTAATCAAATAGGTTTATATATTAGGTACAGTAGTACCTGGGGTTGACCTTCCTGTCAACCCCAGTTGTTTTAGTTCTCCTGGATATCAGGTTGGAGCAGATCAGCAGTGCTGTGGATCACAGTAAGCTAGGCCACTTTACAGAGATCCGCGCCCAGGCTGTTTATGTGTCCCCGACCTAGCAGGGACCGTAAGCATCAGAAATCCCGTCATATCTCTCTCTCCCGATTTTAAATACTCTCCCTGGAGGCACGCCAAGCTAAGGGGCTGCGCGGCTTAGCGTAGCGTTTACAGCTTCGTTACGTAAGAAAACACAGGCCTGACTGCATAAGGAGAGAAGGGTGTTCCTGCAGGGTCGGAGGCTGCATTCTAAGGACCGCACTCTCAGGACCCTAGGTTTTTTGCGACAGCGCCATCGATTGAATTGGGGATATAAACAAGATGGATAACAAGCAGAGTGTAAGTATTGTAATCATGTGCTGTTTGTTTGCTCCTGTCTTGAATTCGACAGCAAAGTTAACGGTAATATTAGCTAGCCGAGTCTAAAATGCACTACAATAATCTGTAAGATTATGCTTGCTGAAAACGAACTGGTGGGACTTGTTTAATGAATCCATCCGGCTAGGCTACTTAGCTAGCTTGGTGTGTTATTTTATACAGTCTATGGTTCCGCTAGCCTAAATGCTAATGTGCGACATTTATGCCCATTGACTCCAATGTAAACATCCGCTAGCTCTCGCCTTGTACCACTGTGAGCTAACTTTTAGCTAACGGTGTATTATTATTATTATTATTATCCAGTACCAAGACAGACAAGCAATTGAGGGAAGAAGGGAGTCCATTCAATCGGTAGGTAGTGCTGTTACCATACTGTCTATGGTTACCTACAGTATTTCACAATCTGGGGTTTCAATGTTAAAGATATGGGAAAGTCAAATGTAAATAACATAGTATAACTATTCGGTTTACTTGCATCTCTCTCTTTTCAGAGTCGTTGAGACCTCTGCACCAGTGTTTGCCACATCGGGCGGGGGTCATTATTGTTCTCTATTTTTTGGTGTGTGTGTGTGTGTGTGTGGAATAAACCTTTAAAACCAAGTATTTAGACAAAGTATTATGGCATAAACCTTTAAAACCAAGTAGTTACACAAAGTATTATTTGGGTGGAATAAACCTTTAAAACTAACCATCCAATTCAGTAGGTGGCGCTGTTGCAAAAATCTAGGGTCCTGAGAATGCGGTCCTGATAATGCAGCCTCCAATCCTGCAGGTTCATACTATTGCATAAGGAAGACAGGCTGATGAGTTCATTATAAAATAGTGGCATATCTGGTCTTCAGGCTCACACACACACACACACACACACACACACACACACACACACACACACACACACACACACACACACACACACACAGTTTTGTGTTTATCCAACAGCCACAAAATAGAAATACAGCAGTTTAATCTCCAGGGAACTGTAACGCTGCAGGTGTGAGTGTAGGCGCGAGCCAGAGAGAGCACAGAGGGAATAAAGTTACGCGTGAAGCGTATATTTTAATAACTAAATGAACAAAAAGACACAGGCTAACAACATGCAAACAATGACTCACAGCACCGAATGCTGTGAGGAAAACTTAAATAGAAACAATAATTAAAATAACTAAATGCACCTGTGCAGGGCTAATCCCCGGCAGGTGCGCAGCCAAGAGGGGAGGCATGTAGCGTGCATGAGCGTGTGCACACAGATAGTGAGCACACAGATCGTGACAGGAACACAAGTATGTATAGTTTGAATGTATCGCAAAAACCTTCGAAACCTTTGTGAGACTTTCACTTTATATACTAATAAAAGCCCAAAAAATAAAAGCTTTGAAACACAGCTTTAAAAAATCGAGTGTCTGTAGTAGGCACAGGCCTACTATAAACCAAGCCAATCACCGCTGTCAGAGCGAGAATATCGAATGCAGTGATTGGCAGGGTAACTGTCACTCAATGACGTGCCCACAGATACCTGCGTACGCGCGCATCCTGCTCACTCTCATATCGGACGACGCTACGAACATACCACGTAACGGTCATACAAAGTTAATCTCACAGTTATGGCAGAGAAATTCCCAGTACAAACTGGAATTTAAAACTGGCAAAAAAAGAAAGACTGAATTCGAAAAGGCTATGAGAAAAAAATATAGCGAGAAAAAGCGAGAAGTCAGATCAGGGTGAATATTGGCGTGGCTTTCCAGCAATGGCGACAACTGCGAGATCTCAAGATGTTGAAGAGTGACGCCATGATCGCTATATTTCAGGTAATCTGGATTTTTTTCATTTGGATGGTTATTTGTTAATATCATGAAGTAGGCATATGTATCGCTAGGTAAGTGTTCTGAATGCTATTACCATTGTATGTTCCTGTACGAAACACCTTGGCCTTACGTTATCTAATGTTTGTGTGGATATGTGCGTTTAATATGATCTTATGTCTACAATGTGGTTGTGAGCAAGTGTTTGACTGTATGTCACTCTAATGTTATGTTTGAACAAGACATTTTATAAATGTGGTGATGTCCCATAGGAAAGCAAAATCCAAGAAGAGATCTCATAGTTTCCTTTATTTCTCCTAGACACAAATGAGCTGCTTTTGATACTAAGGTGAGACCAAAGGCTTTTTCTCCTACTTCTCAAATTCAACTCAGCATATAATCTTATTTATGTCTTACTCTGATCAAAACAAGAGATCTCTAAATTATCTTAAATAAGTCTTCTTTCAATCTCCTGAACATGGGACCACGAGATCAGAG
>JAOEHI010003872.1:0-10444 GCA_025447815.1 Percopsis transmontana | reverse complement strand
GAGGAGGAGGAGGGGGAGGAGGGGGAGGAGGCGGGGGTGCTGATCAAAGGCTGCTCGGCTCTCCGTCGTTCCGTGAACTAATCGCGGTCTGCTCGCCTTACGGACGCGCCTGGCTCTGGATATCGCTGCTTTTGGATTATATTATAGATCTGGATAGATTTCAATTCCAACTCAATGCATAGAAATGGGTAAACTGCATTCGAAACATGGTAAGATTTGTTCTTGTTGAGGGAAATAACAGCGTGTGGTCGGTGTAGTAGTGTGCACTTGTGAGCAGATACTTTTGAGTAACCCTCTTGCGTTCTCTCTATTCTGTTTTCCACACGAAAAGCTGCTATTTGTAAACCCAGGGAGAGTCCAGAAGGTAAGCAAAATATTTTTTAATTTCATACGATATAATAGCCAACTTCCAGTAAAATTGGTAGTTTATTTCGTTACATTATTTCTGTTTTTAGTCTTTACTACAGTGACCGACGAAGAACCCGCGGATTGTGCAAAACGTTAGTGTAGGAAAATAATAGTCTTTGGTCTTCACAAAGTTATTTTTTCTTTCAGGCGACAGTTTTGTAGTCAATGCCTGCTTGGCGAGGAAAGGAATCGACGACTGGCTGGTGAAACAGAAATACTATTGCACGTCTCGTCTGGAGCAACAGGGCTGTCAGCACAAGAATAACTGCGGCTTGGCTCATCGGGTAAGTACAGTACAAGACGTCTATGGACTGTTTACTACTTTCGTAAAGCATTATGAGGGGGTCAATCTTAGTGGCGGACCATCTAGTGTTGTCCACTGATTATTCTTAAGCGCAACTCCCGCAACTACGGAACTTCTTGCGGCAAGTTGAAAATTCTGCACATCTGTTTACCTTTCACATCCTGATTAATTGATATGTCGCATTTCATTACATTGCATAGGCCTATGCGATAAGCAGTGTCCACTTCGCTATTCAGCTGCTGAAGTTATCCAAGGGACCGTTTGCAGTTAAAATCATAGAGTTTTGGCTCTGGATAATGTCAGATACGGCCTAATAGCTTGCATGGGCTTAAAGAAAGATTACGTTTAGGATATAGATTTAGCGTTTTGAGGATGGAATGTAGCTTTTTGTGTACTATTAGGGGGCTTGTACCGCTGATTTCAGAGATGTTTGCCAACTTGGCATCAGTGACCTAGCCTCATTTTATATTTCACATCTGATTGGGCAACAAAATACACTAGTATACTTTTATTTAAAAAATCAACCAGGCTGTGCTTTTCATCCCTCTAAAATAACTTCTAGTCTCTCAGATGTTTGGGACAAAGATTTTAGAAAACGTACCATTTAGTGTTTTTCTAACTACAGTAGGTAAAAACCTGAGTTTAAAGCATTGCTGTGTGGCTGTCTAGCAACAGGGAAACATTGTCAGGCTAGGGGAGAGTGAGGTCATGGCTCTTGTAATTCATCATGGTAAACACTGTGCTGTTGTCATCAAGTGAGGAAATCCTTTGGAATGGCTTCAGAGGAGCTGTAAGCCAGTTTGGTTGTGATGCATCCCTCAAAGGCAGCTTGTTTGAGGAAAGGGAGCCTTGCACCCACCCACAATCAAGTCTAGTGTCTATATTGCATTTGGAGCATGCTTCGCAATATTCTCTTTAATACTACCCAAAAAGTGAATAAAAACTTATGGTAAAACATTAATCTGGTGACAGTAATAAAGTGTACATCAATGAGCAAGCTAAGTTAAAACAAGAAGAAGGGACACTGAGGCTTGAGCAGGAAGCCAAATCTCTCTCGATCAAAGTTCAAGTGAAGTCTATAGTGTGCTATTGTTTTTACTTCTGCTGCATGGTGGTTTGATAGTAGTGTTTTGCCTGGCGCGCAGTAATAGCTTTGTGGGCATTTGGACATCAACAACTAAAGGGGTCAGTTTGAGGTGCCATGCGAGTGATGGCATGTGGCAAGGGGGTTGTGGGGGTCTGGACCTGGCTTTGCAAGTTGCAGGTACATAGTGTCAAAGCTGCTCAGCCTGACATGTGCCCATGACTCCAATAAACATCTTTATATTGTAACAAGATCCTATTCACGACAGGCACAGTGTCTATAGGTCCATTATTACTGGGTGTAAATCCACTGGAGAGCATATGGTCAAAATCTGAAAGGCTGTGAGTCTTTTTTAGATTGTAGGGTGTGGCAAAAAAGCGGCATCACTAAAAATGTGTGTTTTAACTGGTTTGATCGAACATTACACAGTCAATTGTATGTCGTTAATTAATCATTAATCAGAATCGCCTGACAATATTTTTATCAATGTCGCAATGCCTTCTGTTGCAAACATTTGTGGTATAGCTAATCGAAAAGGGAAATCTAAGTTCTGGTTTTGTGCCAAATTATGTCAATAAGTGTTTTTCCTTTTAGATTTTGGAACTAGGCTAAACCTGTGTTTTGTAAGACATGGGTGTCCATGAGAAATAACGCTGTTCTCCTGCTAAAAGATGTTTTTGAACAGTTTGGATGATTGGATCTGTCTGTATAAATAATTAAGTCTGTGCAACTAATGCCTTTTGAAATGTTCATGAACAAAGGTGTTTGTGACAACAATATAGAAAGATCTCTTCTTTTGTTTCATGTTGACAATGGTGCAGTTTTTGCCACATGAAAGTTGCATTAAAGCTACAATCCGTCATTGATCCAGGATTCCTTTGTTATAAACTGCAGTTTCATTAGTGGCGTAAAATAACACAATGCAGAAACTTTTACCTTGTTCAGAGACGCTGCCCATAGACCACTATATCTAGCGATCAAGATGGCTGGCTTGTGGATAGCAGCTTTCTTAAAGTCCTTAAAGCAATCTGCCATGGTTGTTAGTGTTGGTCAGAGAATAGAAAAGTGGATATATGAGCTATAATATAAAAGGTTTAATCTAGATTAAATAAATTAAAACTGTCACATAGGCTAGTTAATTTCACAGAACTATGTCCCTTTTAATTTACAGCATAATAAACACCTTATGATGTAGTTGAGCTTTTTCTGCAGCATTCGATTTTAAACTGTTATTACTTCAAAGAGGTTCACTTTAAATATAATGTAACGACCCTTCATTGCAACTCACCTAAACAAATATATGTATGATTTTAAAAAGTGTGCAAGTCTTAGGCCTATTGCACTAATGTCCGTGTGGTTTGAGTTAAGACTTTACAATTCAACCCCCTTAGCCTGGTAGGAGATTTTACGTAAAGGTCTTGTTCTTTTGGACGAATGATGAATTGTCCAGGAGAATGTGAATATGGGTGTCAACAGTAGGGAGTCTAACATTGGAATGCTTTTGATGCAGTGCAGGCTTCAAGAATTTAAAATTCTGGAAAAAGCTTGTCTGAGAAGATCCATGTTCATGGCACCTATGTATGTTTACATTAACAAGCTTGTTGACTAATGGTTTGTCCTGCCATTGTGAGTGGAGAAAGATTATACAAGAAAATGTAAATGCAGCAATTGGTTGCAGTTTACAGCTCAGTATAGTTGTCGTAGTGAATTATTACTGCATAGTAGCTGGTAGTGGTGAAGCTGAACTTTTACTAGAACATCTCAAGTGAGCTTGGTACACAGTGAGTGGTGTGGACAGGTGGGTCAGTAGATCCAACATGTGAGATCCACGCCATGTGAGCCCTGGCACACCTTTTCACTCCAGTGTACAGCATGGTGTCTACAATTTTCACAACGTATGACTGGGCAGTTCCAATTTCTGTCGGCTAGTTTGTCTGCCAGGTCCTCGCGTAGCATATACTAAATCATTCTGCAAGTCATTCCTTGTTGGCATTACATTTAGAGATTTAAGGTCTGCCATTTGTGGCCCTCATCACTCAGATAAACTGTGTGGTCTGTACTTTTTCAAAACTGACTTAAAAATAAAAGGTGAAAATGATTTATCAAAGCATTGTCTACTCTCCCTTCTCTACCGAGGTTCTCCCCTCCCCCGTCGCTGGTTCTCTCCTTGGCTCCATCTGTTTCTTGCTTTACCCGGTGGCCCAGAGTTTTGGTGGTGGCAGATGCAATGGGACTGCATTCAAAGTGGGTCATGCAGGAAGATATATGCTGTGACACGGACGGCCCTTCCTCTCGTGTGAGGCCCTGCTCTCTGCCAATTAAAAGGAGCAACCTCCCCTATAACACCCCCCTTCCAACCTTCCCCTCACCCCCCCCCCCCCCCAACCCCGCCCGCCCGCCCAGGCACTCTTTCCAAAGTGTTAATTTCTCCATCTAAACCCAAACGAAATCCTAGACAAAAAGCAGAGGTACGACAGAGTGCATCTTAAAAGAAAATCACAGTGGAACCTCAGCCCCCAGAGCCCCTTGTATCACAGTGGGTTTCCAGCTCTCTGATATGTATTTTCTGGGGGGAGGGGGGGTTTGTGTGTGTGTGTGTGTGTGTGTTGGAAGTAGGCCTAAAGCATATAAACACATTCCCCCGGCCTCTGAGAATGATAAAAGACATGGCAGGTCTGCGCCGCCCTTCGTTCTCGCGTCGTTTCTTTTTCTCTTCATGCTGCCTCCCCAAAGCCACACTGGATGTTGAAAGCATCTTTCAAACTCACACTACTTACAATAAAACTCAATAAAATAAAATATAAACAGCGACGACGACAGATGCAGTTTTCATGTACAGTGGTCGGGTTTTTGGAAATAATGTAAAGGTACACTCCTCAGTTTGTGTCTGAAATCTCCCATGTGGGTTTGGTATGAAACTCTAAGAGTGCATGCTCCTCCCACACCTGAGTGCTGAGAGGCATGCATTTCTTTCTACCCCTCCCCTTCCAGCGCTCACATTCTCTACCAAGTTGCAAAACATAAACAGTGAAGATAGTTTGGGGTTCTGGTGGCACTATAACACAATTTAGGAGTCCATCACAATGAGTTAGTTTCCACGAGAAATGTACTGAAGAACTAAAGTGAAGAGGTGTGTGTGTGTGTGTGTGTGTGTGTTGGACGCCCCTCTCCCACAGAGCGCTGCCCCATCTGAACTCCCCCGGGACAGCAGGCCTGTTGTCCCTTTGAAGAGGCTGGGAGAGAAGTTTGGAGCCACACTCTAAAGAAAAGAAAAGCCCCAGCATTTTGGGGAGGGGGGTGATGTGGGTCCGGGAAGGGGGAGGGGGTTAGCACCTGGCTATAGAGGAGCTCTGTGGTTTCTCTTTTTCCCATGAGAAGATCTGGAGGAAGTCTCAGGCTCACGTCAGCATCGCTGGGGGACAGGGAGGTTCGTGGTCACGGAGGAGCGGGTGGCAATATATTTTTACATCCAGGATTGTGTGTCAGATAAACTGAAAGCAGGGGTACAATACAAAGTGGATAATGGTTGTCAAAGGGGCCTTCTGGGAAAGGTTTCTGTGTAGGCCTGATAATAGGGAGGTAAAAATGTAGCATGAAGACACTTGATCATGTTCTCAGCATATTTCTATTGTGTGTCACTTGGAAAGCTACAGCTTACCTATTTCACTGTAGTCATTATGCATTACAGTATATACACACTTACCGGAGATACAAATAGAGAAAAAGTCGAGATCTGCGGGACGAAGGCTGGACCGAATACTGTGCCAACTAGAATGGCATGGACTGGTCAGATCAGACACCAAACTTACTGGTGTAGAATAGATTTTTACCATTGAATAATCTACGAGACAGAAATGGGGGCTACGGCGGTACACTTGCAGAAGACCAAGTTAATTGAGACAGCCCCTCCTAACATTAACTTTATGAATGTATGCCGGTCTGGATTTAGAAGAGGAGGAGGAGTCGCTGTTTTATTCAATAATGTATTTTAGGGCAAACAGACATCTTTTGGTGATTTCCCAGCTTTTGAATACCTTTTTGCTGTATTGAAATGTTCCCCCCGAGTTCTGTTATTAATTATTTACATACCACCAAAATATTCTCCCAACTTCTTTGATGACTTTACACAACTATTGTCTGTTATTTCCACTGATTTTGATCGTCTATTTATAACTGGTTACTGGTGACTACTTTGTTTCCAATTCAATACTATTTATCTGAGCTAACTAACATTACATGTGGAGTCCCCCAAGGTTCAATCCTGGGGCCGTCTCTATTCAACCTCTACATGCTCCCGTTAGGCCAAATTATGTGAAATAACAATATCGTTACACACTCAAATCTATATAGCTCTGTCACCAAATGACTATCGTCCTATAGATTTGCTGTGCCAGTCATTGAACGAGTCAATGACTGGATGTGCCAAATGTGCACAAGGACAAACAGGGATTATTATCTTTGGTGCCAAGGAAGAAAGGCTAAAAGTTAGCTCAAACCTTGACTCCCTGTCTTTGAAAACCAAAAGCCAAGCTAGAAATGTTGCTGTTATCATAGATTCAGATCTAAATTTCAACAGCCACATCAAGTCAGTAACAAAATCGTCTACTATCACCTTAAAAACATAGCAAGACTCATGGACAGGACTTATGTCCAAACAAGACTTGTTCATGCCTTTATTACCAGTAGGTTAGACTATTGTAATGGTCTCTTTTCAGGTCTCCTTATAATTACGCTTTGGCAGCTACATCTTGTTCAGAATGTCCTAATAAAAACTAAAATAATTTACCACTTTACACAAATTCCCAAATCCCTGCATTGGCTCAGAGAATTCATTTTAAAATACTGCTGCTCACCTATAAATCACTAAATGGTTTAGGGCCAAAATACATCACTGAAATGCTTTTACAATATGAACCATCTAAACCCCTCAGGCCATCTGGGAAGGGTCTGTTAACTGTCCCCAGAGTCAAAACTAAACATGGAGAGGCGGTGTTTAGCTACAATGCAATGAATAGCTGGAATGGACTTCCAGAGTCTTGACAACTTTTAAATCCAGACTAAAAACGTTTGTTCCCCAGTGCTTTCTGCTAAACTGCAAATCTTGCACTTTGATTTTTACATTTATTATTTTATTCTTTAATTTAAATGCTTATTCTTACTCATTTATTTTTTAATTTAAATGCCTTTTTATGCATTATTTTTAAATCCTGTTTTATTTTATGACATGTTTTTATGTGAAGCACATTTAGTCAGCCTCATGTATGAAATGGGCTATATAAATTAAGTGCCTTGCCTTATTTTCTTCATGCAGGGCTAAAAATAGTGCTCTGGGCATTTTAGGTATGAGAGTTGAACCATTAGGGGTGAATGGTGTGTGTGTGTGTGCATGTGAGGGTGCTGTATGTCTGGAATTGCCGGTCCGGATGCACGCCAGAGATCAAAGTTGTTTGAGGGAATGCGCTCTGAATCCCAGAGGATTAGCATCCGAGATGTGTGCTTTGTTTCCCCACATATATGCTCAGTGTGCAGCGATGGATAGTCCTCTGTCATCTCAAAATGTATACAATAATATAGCCTACTGGAGTGTTTATTCCAGGCTTTAAAAATTGTTTAAAGATGCAAATTAATTGTTTTAAGGTTGTTTGATGAAGAATTCTCTCCTGCTTTACTTGTCTTGGACAAATGTCTGTCTGCTTTTTAACCACTGTATCTGTGAGAGGGACAAAGCCTCTAAATATCCAGAGTTCATTGAGCCGATATTGTCACCACCATCAGGTTTCCTTTTTGATGCATGTGTGTGTGCCTGAGCCAATGTTTGGCTCAGAGACACTGGGCTCTGTTTGAGAAAAACCTATGGGAACTGTCTCTCATTATACAGCGGGTAGTCTGAGCCAAGAAAGCCAAAAGGGCCTCTAACTATTCATATGTTGCTATGCTGACTAATTGACTGGACAAGGAGACAGTATTATAATTATTTAAAAACAAAACGTTCTTCCCATGATGCTGCTGGATTTCCTCCTGTTTTCTCACAACTGACGATTAGGCTGTTTGGGGACTTTAAAGTACCCATAGTTGTGAATGGCATACAAGTGTGTGTGTATGCGTGTGGTAAGTGCATTTGTGCTCTTTGGAAAATTAGAATTTAAAACTGCTGGTTGTGGACTGTTTAAATCTTGTCTGAAGGTTATCAGACAAGATTTAAAGGTTTGGGTTACAGGCCAGGGTTCTAGAAGCGAGGATGGGAGAGTGTGGGAGAGCCAGTGGGATGCGGTGGTGCCGGGCTCTCTAAAGCCTAGCATGGGAGCTCAGCGCCTGTTTTAATCAGCCACTTAAAAGGCTCTGCTGGAGTGGGTGTTTAAGCATTTAAACCCTGAATAATTCTTTCTTGTTTGTTTATCAGGTTCCCCTGCGGGCTGGCGCTTTGGCCCGCATGGTAAGCACTGAATAATTTGACTGAGTATGCAAAGTGTTTTTGTAAATAGGACGAGATCGACATCTGCATAAAGCCGTTACCATCCTCTCACGAGAGTGCATGTTTGCACACACACACACACACACACACACATATACGCACGTTCACTATGGATCTGTTTATCAGTGCTAACAGGCGCAGTGTCCCAGCATGGATCTCTTCCATTTAGTGTGTTTGTTTTTCCTCCACACACACAGCACACAGGGATACATTGTGATGGGCTCTACAACTTCCCTCAGCCCGGCCTGCATATTTATCCTCGTGATGTTTGAGAGCCTAAGGCCACCTGAGGCCCAAAGAATGGAGGAAGTAGGTTTAGGTAAACAGAGCTCGGAGAGCATTGTGCCTCTCCTAGACAGTGGGACCAGGGCTCTACCCGTGGCGCCAGGCTGGAGGAGGTCTGAATTGTCTGTTAGGGGTTGTTTTTGGTAAAGGGAAAGCTAAACAGAGGATCAGCCCTGTTGAAAGGAAGACTGCCCTCCCCCAGTGTGTTTATAATACACAGGTGCTTTAACCCAAAGAGGACCTCACCCTGCAGACATAGGCATCCCCAAAGGGCCATTTGCTGTGCTTTTAAACCCCACAACACAGCCCCTGCATTACTCTTGTTGGAACAAATGGGGACCTTGACTGGAGAGGGGTTCACCAGCCTGGCTAGTGAGTGAAGCCATGTTTAGCATTTCTCTCTTTGTATTTTTTGTAGCTCAGGAAGGACTATGTTTGTGTACACTTAGTGTACTACCGTCTGCATGTGTAGTCCTTAATGGCAAGACCATGTAGGGGCAGGGTAGCATGGTTGACTCCCAGCGAATAGGTTGTGGGTCGTGGGTTGGTCCCCAACTGTTCGGTCTGCAAGCATCCTTACTTGTAATTGCACTCACTCACTGTCGCTTTGAATCGTCTGCTAAATGCGCCATACATTGAGTCTTACCCCCCCAAAACATACTAAGTGATGTTCTGTGTTTTTCTACTACATCTCTCTTCCCATTCAGCGTCGGGTTCCTGCTTCAGTGCTGGAACCTAGTGGATTTGAAAGACATGCACTGCCTGAAGCGGTAGGATATGTTACAGACGGGCACCACTGTTTCACATTTGATGTTTCAAAGCCAATCTGCCTGTATGCTGATGATGTAATAGTTTCCTTATGAAGACAGAGCCTCTATACATTCTCCTGCAGCTTTAAACCAACAGGGGGACGTGCTCATTGGCAGCATTATGAGTTTTATAGCTAAAGAGAATAAGAAATGATCTTGGTTGGTTTGAATTGATGTCAATGCGTGTGTGTGTGTGTGTGTGTGTAGCAAGTTTTTTTGTTTAGCTGCGTGGACGTATGAGTAACTGCACCACTGTGCATTCATTATGATAAGCACAGTGACACAAGCCAATAATTCCAACCGGCTATGAATAGAAACCTGCCACTGGCACCACTTGGCTTGTATACAGTAGTCAAAGTCTCTATTTCTGCAGCCATGTTTACTTGCTAAGTTGCAAAGTTGCCTGTAATTACAGAGAATTTCAATCCACACTCCAAGAAGGTCACATGTAAGAGATGATTAGAGGTGGTGACTTGTGGCTGGCAGAATACCAGCAGAGAGGTGTGTGTGTGTGTCAGGAGGGCATTATGTTAGTGTGTGGTTTTGTGGGTTTTGTGTGTGTGTGTGTGTGTCTCCGTCTGGGCTGAGATCAACAGAGGCCACCTCGTGTTTAGGTTGCCCGGCTTCACAGCTGTAGAGAGAAACGCCACGCACGCGTCTGAATGCCTGTGAGCCTCCACTGACCACACAGCTTGGCTGTCTACAGCAGTGACGAGGCTCAGCAAATGGTTTTGCAGCAAGGTGAAGAAGATGGTGCTGGCACTGTCGCGGTGTGGATATCACTGGCTACAGTTACACTGCAACACACTATTTCAGTTCTAATGCTAAAGGTCTGTTGCCATGGTATCAAATCACTACGCATCTGAACAGGCCCGATGCTTGTCTTCTGTGGCCTATGTCCTTATATACAGTATATTTGTATTGCTTTCACATCTCTCTCTCTCTCTCTCTCTCTCTCTCTCTCTCTATATATATATATATATATATATATATATATATATATATATGTTCAATTTATTTAAGTGTTGAACTATCTACAACATAACAAAAAAAAAAACAATCACTGTGTTTTTATTGTTTAC
>JAOEHI010003871.1:0-10445 GCA_025447815.1 Percopsis transmontana | reverse complement strand
AGAGAGAGAGACAGAGAGAGAGACAGAGAGAGAGACAGAGAGAGAGAGAGAGAGACAGAGAGAGAGACAGAGAGAGACAGAGAGAGACAGAGAGAGAGACAGAGAGAGAGACAGAGAGACAGAGAGAGACAGAGAGAGAGACAGAGAGAGAGACAGAGAGAGAGACAGAGTCAGAGCCTTGCGGCCCAAACCTGGGGAATCCCTGCACAGCCAACTGTCTAGCTCCCGTTTACTACAGTCCCTCTTTCTCCCATCTCCCTGCATCACATTGCAATGGAACTAGAGGGAAGAGGAGAGGTAGTTACTGTGTTTCATATATAAATAGAGCTACGCACTACCAGCTTGCCTTTGACTGCCGTGGCCGCTTTAATACCCTGTGACATTTTGGATGTACTTGCTACTGTGGCCGCTGACACTGGTATAGCAAAACATATTTTGTAGCATAACTTTCTTGTGCTTAGATTGTTGAAGTACTGTAAATCCAATTATACAATGTCCAATTGTATCTAAGTGTATCTAAGTTATCCTACAGTGTGGTACTGTAGCTGGTGCATAAAACAACAACATCTGTATTTTGCATTATGTAATGGATGTAATCCACAGTATGGGCTCATTGTCAATCAATTAATGAAATGAATTATAAATAGTGCTACCTAAGGGATTGCATGAAGAAAGTTGTTAACTAGTGATAATGGCCATAACTGGTCCAGCAGCTGAGAGTACATGTACCGTCTGTGTGTATATTCTGGGGAGAAGTAGACGGTTTAATCCCATTTCAGTTTAAGTCAGTCTCCAGGCCCAAGTATGTCTCATTTTAGTGAAATCTGAAAAAATAACCCATGGTTCCATCCATAAAGATCCTTGAAAAATGTTATTTTAATTTTTTGTATACAAAAATCCTTGTATACAAGGCAGTTAAGGATTCTTGCAGTACATTTCAACCAAAACAAGGAAGCTAATGTACCCATATGTTAACGTACATGTACAGCATGTACATGTTTGTGTTAAAACGCTGTAGATTGCAGACCCTTCAGTCTTTTCCTGTCAGGTATCTCCTTTCCAGCCTGTACCGCTGTCATAACGTTTTAGCACAACATGCATTGTGAAGTATTCAGTTAGGTTTCTGTCTGCCGTGAGCACAGGTGTCATCGTTAGATGTACACAATAGAATGGGATTGCAGTTTGTAAGGTGGTGCTGACAGCTGCGGAAACATTTTATTCAATCATTTCTTGTCCCTTGAACTTTTTTTTTCCTTATTCCCCTTGAGATATATGTAGATTGTGTGTTTATATAGTTTATATAGTTTGTGACTGCTTGTTTTTGCCTCGCAGACAGTGAATGTTACGATTAAATGTCGGCATTCTCGCTTGTGTCCCCATCTACACCTTCACATATGGTGCTTTTCTTTTTTCAGGCGGCACCTGAAAGTTAAATAACTTAACCTCCCCCCCCCTCCCCTCTTTTTCGTGGTCTCTTTCAATGGCGAGATGGCACCTTCCTGGTTATTGGCTGCAGGGCTCAGAAAGAGCGACCACGTACCAACGCTGGGACGGGACTGCAGGCTTCACTCAGCCTTATAACAGAGAACTCCACTAGCGCTGGCCCCATTTATAACGCAGAAGTACTATTATTGACAGGGGGAGACAAGATGTCACGAGGAACTTGTTTTTCTTACCAGACCAGTCAGGACTCGTGACTTTAAAAGCATCCGCTGACAGGAGAGTGTATTACGTCAATGCATTTTTATAGTAGTCTATAGCAGTCTATTTTGGGCCTTTGCGGTATTGGGTGGCTGGCAATGAGGCGTCGCATAAAGGTCTATCGATTTGAGTTTGAAGAGAGGGACTACAGGACATTTTGATTGAGGCAGGGTTTCTTTTTATTTGACGTAATGCTTTTAATTGCATGGTGTGGGGTTTGCATTTAACCCTAAACTGGAATTTTTAAAATGAAATAAATTCAGGAAGAAATGTCTGGCTGGAATTGCCCTTGTTGTTGAAACCAGCGTTACAAAAACCTTGTTTTGGTTTTAAATTCCACGCCTTTGTAGGAGTGATATTCCAGGAAGAATTACAACAACTAGTGAGGCATTATTTTTAAACGAACAGCAACAGTGGTTGGTCCTTCAAGAGCGCTCATGCAACAGGACAAGACATTCGGCATGTGGTTGCCCTGTCACTGTTTCTCTCTAACAGCTTGGAAAGAAAGGGTGCGTTCCGTAGACACGATGTTTCCTATGTTCAGTGAACTTTTTTATTTAACACATTTTTTCGAAAACATTTGCAACATGCTTTATCTATTTTCAAAGACGTTTACTGTGTTTCATCATAAACATAAACAGCTTATTTCACCTGAAAAGTACGTTGTGTCATTCTGAAATTAAATAGATGAAAGTCATAATAGGAATATGTTTCATTTAGTTTAGTTTATTGAACGTACATTAAACGTTACACCGTCCTGAACGCCACAAGTGTTCTCTGTTGTTTCCCTTGGCGCTCACCCACACAACTGCACATGCCAAAGCTTCTTAAAGTTTCTTTGTGTTTTTTCCTCACAGCTTTTTCTCTCCCTCTGCCCCCCCCCCCTGCTGTGTGCGTTCTAGGTGGTGTGTGTGGTGCACAACTTCAAAGGCAAGTTGTTGCTGAGCGAGGAAACCCCACCCGACCAGCTGACGGGAGCAGGCATGGTGAACACGGGCCGGGTGGAGAGCCCGCTGGAGAAATACATCGCCTCACAGGTGGGTCACTACACAGGGCCAGGCCAAGTGTCCTAGGGCACCGCGCTACCTCAGGGCTCCAATAAGCCCAAAATATATAAACTTTATGTCTCATGTACTGTATGTCTCAAAAGAAAATTGTGTCAATTCATAAATTAATTAAAACATTAAGCCACTTATTTGGTAGAATTAGGATGACCTTTACAACTGCTAAATTTACACTTCCAAATCTCAAAAACTACAAACAAAACACACACACACACACACGCGCGCGCACACACACTGTTCCTTCTAGGAGACAGATGAAGAAGACGAAGAGCCCTGGTACGTCAAAATCAAAGATCGTGTTGTGGCATTCTTCCACTGGCTCTGGGGCCTGGGCGGCTTCCGTCACCTGGGAAACTCAAGGCAAATAAGCATATGCACTGCGAAGCACACTGTGAAGTCTGCACGACCGCCAAAATCTCTGGACCCCACCTCCGCCTCACCGCTTTTGCTTTAGCTCTCCCACACTTTGATTGACACTGATTAGCTTCTCTGGTGACTCATCACATGCCCCAAGCGACCCAAAATGTTTCCGTCCGACTGAAGCCAAACGTGACGAGGAGGTGTGTTCACCCAGGCTCACGGGGCATCTAGAGGGGTTTGGCACGTGTTGTTGAAGTGCTTTCCTCTGTCTTTCTGCCTCTCTTCTCTTCCACCTTCTAAAGCCTTTGGTTGTGAGCTTGGCATGCATGCCTTTCAACGGCGTTTCAAAGCCGCACATCCTGCAGTCGAACCTAAACATGGCTTCTAGCTTACGATTCCGTTCACAGCTCGTGCTGAGCTCTCCTTGACTACAACGGGCGTCGTGGAAAATTGCCTGTTCTAAAAATAGAGCAGCTTAAAGACGCCTGGAAGCGAAGCAAGCCACAGTGCAACAAAATGTCAGGCCAGAAAGAAACCTTTTTGGCCTCAAAATAATTGAAGTTCATACGTTATATTGCTGTGAGGGAGATATACTGTATTCACCGAACACTGTTGCATCATGGTATGATGCTTGTGCTAAAACCAGAAAACCAATTATCCACAAAGTATGATCCCCTAATAGATACACAAGCAAAACTAACAAAGGGTTTAGTCTGAGATTGCTATGTCGATTTATTTTGTATTATTATTTTTTACAAGGAACATCAAAGGATTCAGCAATCCTTATCTCCCGCATTTGACTTTCCACTGTTCTCACAAGAAAGCCCAACATTAACATTTCTTAACACAACATTGTTATACATTTTACCAAAACAGTGGATTTCTGTTGCTGTTAATATACTGAATATTTTAAAATATGAGTAATCACAAATGACACATCCAGGCCCAGACAAACACTCCCACACATATACATATACAATTTTCACTAAAATCCATCTTCAGTGTAGCCTTCAGGAGAGCCTTTTGCGTACTCAAGAGCTACTAATTTTTAGTGTGTGTGCAATTTTTACAAAATGTCTCATATGCCTCATTTTAGCATAAAGCTAATCACCCTTAAGGTGAAGGTTTAATGGGGATTATGCAAAAATAGAAAACCAAGTGTAGAAAACATTTAACACAGCTGTGTAAGGTTGTTATAGGTGGTAAAGTAAAACATGCATAGAAGCTTTCCATCTGTCTTTTTTCATGTCTTAAAGGGATGTTGAACTTTAGAAAATCCATGGACCTTATAGCTTATTTACCTCATATGCATATTTGCATATGGACGGCAGGAACATGTCCCTACCAATATTTTGGGAGGATAGAATTGTCCCTACCAATATTTGGGCGAACTCGTTCGCATTATCTTTGGAGTGAAGTCCTATTGGATCATTCTGGCACCTCCCAGAGGCTACATCTCCAAGAGCCGACATGGTAAATTGTCAGGGCTGTCTGTCAGGCCATACCTCAAGCATGGGCGTAATTTATGGTAGGGACAGTGCACCGTGGGGACATGTCCCCATCACTTCTGTCATTACCTTAAATTGTCCCCACCACATTCAGAGCTAAGTCCCGAATGTTTTCTCAAAAGCCCCAAATCTTTTTTATTACATTTTTTAGTAATTTTTTTCCCATTATTCACATAAAGTAAACGAAAGTCAACACCACGCCGAGCACCACTAGTGCTTATAAATGTATTTAAATGAATTAATCTATCATTGATGTGAATTTAAAGAGGTTACTTTCCCAAACAAAAGACACAAAGGAGGACAGAAGAGTAAATCATGCTATATCAGGGATAATATTACGCTAAATGTGAAAAGTTGATCTACAGGAGAATAAATATTTGAAAGCAATACATAATTCCTGAGAGCCTTAATGCATTATATTCCGTTACATTTTGAACTGTCACCTGGGTGCCTGAATTTTGTGTTTTCCTTTACATCAATAAAGATATTTCCACCATAAATTGGTGCAGAAAAATTCACCAGAATGCAGGAAAGGAAGTGTTTGAAATATTGATTTGACTAAACTTTCCTGATGCGTGTTTTTCGCAGATCACTGTGTTTTCACAACACTCATCTGATCGATTTATTTATTTATTTATTTATTTATTTATTTATTATCACTCCTAGTTGGATGTCATTAGATGCATTTATCATCGTTTCATTCAGTACTTGACCAGGTCTGGTTTGGTTTCAGATTTGGGGAGCTGACAAGAGTTATATGGCAGTGCAAGCTGATTACCAAGGTACAATAGCTAGCGGCGGGGCAGTTTAACTTCCCTGCCTTATCCCAGCAATGTACACCTTAGCTAACTTCACCCCCACCCATGCTAGCTGGATGTTTCCAGCAAACTACACGATATAGGAGATTGCTACACAGCTAACCTTAACGTGCACGGAATGGTTAAGTGTATTCTGAGGATCAGGTTGATTATTATTGAAGCGTCATGTTTACTAGAGAAACTACTCTCTGAGAACATTATTTGAGATGGAAAGAATTCTAAAATCCTCACTCCTCCACACATCTATCCAAAACAATATTTTCTGGCTTCAAAGCCTAACAGCTAACACCCAGGCAAACTACATTATCAAAAACACTGCTTCTAGGGACAAGAAATCTGTTTGATTCACTGTCCCTCAAAGCATTTTCAATTGCATTCTCAGTTTGGCGCACTGATTGATGGGCATGGATTTAAGTTGTGGAAGTCCGTCAATGGATACAAAAAACTATTTTTTGTGGCTTTAGTCACCTTTATTGCAGTGAACAGGGATTTAAGCTGACATGTTTTTGCCTTTTAACAATGATGGCTAAACATTTTTAGCCATCATTGTTTTTAGCGTTTTTAGCCATTACTCAGAGCTGAACACCCAAACCTCTGTTTCAAAGTCTAACCTTCTTCCTCTATAGCTTTTGAGTTCTGCTGAAAAACCACCTGCCAAGTGGTTCTTTTATTTGGAGACCTCCCTCCTCCCTTTCATGAATTTAAATTTAATTCAAGTCAAGTCAATGTTCACATGCTTGTGACAAGCATCTGTAGTTTCTCCTGAGAGGGCCTAATCCAAATAAAAAAGTGTCTGGATCGACCAACCTGAAATTTTCCCACTCTTTATCTCACACTGCTTTTGTCTTCCTGTCCACTTGCAGAACCACATCACCTTCGCTGAGGTCACATGACGTGGAGTCGGCTGTATGGCAGACCCATTGGACATCCACACTCTTCACCGTCCAATCAAATTAGCAAGAGTGCGACGCCAAAACCCCTCCCCCGTCTTTGTCTGGTCTGCTGTGTATTGTTCTATGTTGTCTTTTCTGGCCCCGGTGGTTTAAGCTCTTGTGTTTAAGCAGCAGGAGAATAGATTGAATATTCACTGGAACAAGTTTCTAATGCTTTCTCCATCTATGCACTGGTCAGGGTTTTTGTCTTTGACTTCTAAAATGAATTTCAAGTCAAAGTTCTGAGTACAGTAGGAGGCCACACATTCAACCCTAAACTTTGATTAAAATGTATGCATTCATTGGTTTGTTGTTTCACTGTGAAGTGGGCCGCAGTATTATTGCAGCAAATATTGTAAAGTCAATCATGGTGTCAACAGATGATTTTTAGATTATGAGATCAAATGAAATTAGATTTATTAGATTTAAATATACATTTGCCTTTTTCTAAATAACCCCCATAACTAAATTAGTTAGCAGTTTTCTACATTAATTGTATGTTGGTATTGGCCTTTTCATGTGTCGTTTTGCACCTCACTACAATGGGCCACAATGGTTCGTAGGGTGTGCTAGCTTTTGGATTAAGTAATTTGAGACAACGAATCCATTCTGTACTACTGTGTGTATCTTACGTTCCTTAACTATAAAGATCTATATTATCTTATCTTAAGGGTTTGCAAGCCGCACCAGACAATCACCAAGAAACTTACAGTCATTCTCTATGTTTGTCTTGCAGTTAGAAAAAGGTTGCTGGTAGCCAGTGTTATATTCCACTGTCGTATGGACTTTTCACAGTGAAAAGAGCACAAAGGTCTCAGAAATCCATCCATCTTGTATTTTCCAGCTTTGTTTCTTGTGAAGCAAACTGACTCACAGGCCAAAATTGAGATTTCTTGTTTTTATTGGTCAGATGTAGCTAGTTCTGTTGTTGTCCCTCAGCTAATGTTTTCCATTTTCCCGGCTGTATTTAGCATTTTTTCTACTGTATGTTAAATCAGGTTAACGTGTTCCAATGTTTGTTTAAAGAAAAGTGACAGACTGATGGAAGTCTTTTTGTTTGAAATTCTCAGTGTTTATTCATGAAACAAGTCTTTAATATTAAGGCTTTGTTCAGAAGATAGATATTTTGTGGGGAATACCACATTGGGTTCTCATCACATGAAAGTGTTTGATCACTATTGAAATTCCAAAGTACAAAGTTAATGCATTTTGTTTCCTATTGCGTAGAAACTCAATAAATCACACAAAATAGCAGTGGTAAGATATTTCACACTGCCTAATTCAAATTTTATAATCCTCTTAGTTTACTCAAATCAATATTTCAATAAGCCATTGTGGAAACATTGAAAGATGATTAAATGTGTGGGTATATTGCTTTACCTCAAAACATGAATATCATGGTATCGCACAGATAAAGAAACTGGCTAGTGAAACATTCCTAAAGGTAATGGCTTTAACGTTTCTTAAAGATCGCTGATAAATTGTAACTGGTGTGTTTTCTGTTGCTATTTTGCGGTGATATTTGTAGTGTAAAGGAACAAGTAAAAGTGCCAACCCTTCATGTGAAATGGTTTTCTGTAGTAGCAATAACATTCAGGACTTTTCTTTTCATTAACGGAAACATTTAGGACATTAAAAGTTCTGTTGGCCCTTAAAAAACGTCTATTTTTGTAATAATCACTAAAGCACTTATCAAAAAAGGACTCTGGGAAGGAACATTTCAATTGCAGCACTTTAACTTCAAACTGCATTATTGCTAACAAATAGCCACCCATGTCATTGCTGCTTGAAAAAAACAACGAATATTCAGGATATTGTAACATGAAATCTACATATGTGCTTTGCAAGAGCTATTAGCATATTTAAATGAAAACAGACAAATTTACATGTTAAATGTATGAAAATCCTCTATCCTTTTTGTCATATTATACATTACTGTCTATTTTCTTATGACTGTGCACTGTAAGTGTGTGAACATTAACAAGAAATGTACATCGTAAAATGTCTATTATTCTCAGATATACCTAGTATTTCTTCTTTTCCATGCCGATTTTCTGACATTGAATATACAGTATTTCATGATGTTGAAATATAATTACGTTTTCTTATATACGCTGTGGTATTAATAGTGTTGATATTCACCTAAATTACGTTTGTATTTCTTATGACTGACCCTGTTGTGTTTTAATATATTTTCAGCAACTGAGCTTGTTCTAAAAAATCTCACATACGCTCTTTTTCTGAATGGGTGAACATTTTTTGTGACTGTTATGTGGTTTGTTTGCCTCTAGTGAATCATTTTGTATGGGTTGTCGTTATTGGGCTGTTTTTATCTTTAGTTTATTTCTTTCTAACTTTTTTCTCCTTTCCAACTTTCATTAAAATTTTGACCTTTTACACTGTAGAAAACAATTAAATTTACAGCCTTTTAATAAAAAAAACCTTCTAATTAATCTGTCTACCTCCATTTTGAAATTACAGTTGAAAGCAACCTATACAGTATTAACAGTGAAATTATTTGCCCACTGGAGTAAATTACTTCTGTGTAGATTTAAACTTTGGAGCCTAAGGTTTTAGATTTCCAGAATTATTTTGAGGCTTTAATAAGGTCTCATTCTCTAATAGAACAGTCAGCTTCTATAATATAGGTGAGATGTAGGCCTACAGGATTCCTAAAAATCATCCTAAAAACACAAATAATTGTTTGACGCTCAAAATTTCCTGGGGAAGGATCCCCCGTCTCCCTGCTTGATGTGTCCCCCCAAAGTTCAAACGAAACCTACGCCTATGCACCATTTTATAAAAGGACAGTCGCTAGGCTATGTTATATTTATTTTGTTACACTACATATGGTACTCACCATGTGTTGACTTGCAGATGTCAGCTGCTTTACACAATGCTAATTTAGTCTTTGCCTGGTCAGTGGTTTGGGGGTTTATTAGAAGTCAAATACTTTTTTTAATTTTGGTTTATCACTTAGCATTACCAAATGTAGTCTTTTGAAACTCTCAGAACCGCACTTATTTCAGAAGTCACTGAAGCCTTTTGAGTCTTGTGAATGGGCAAGGTAGTCTAGTGGTCTAGGTGTTGGACTCCCAGACAGAAGGTTGTGGGTTCGAGCCCCAGAGTTGATCTATCTGTAAGTATCCTTGAGCAAGATGCCTAACCCCTCCATGTAATTGTAAGTTGCTTTGGATAAAAGTGAGAGAGAAGTCTGAAATACAAAACCGAAACTGCTTCTCCACAGCCCATCCCCCGTAAATCCAGCATGTATCAGTAGCTGGCTCTTTAGCAGTGGGGTCCTCAGTAGGATTTGTTACACAAATTAAGAGTCACAGCGATGTACCTCACAACTGCATAATTTCACGTTTGGATCCCCGTCTAGCCCTCTGGGCTTGTGGAGAATTCATTACAATCATCTGTGAGGAGATCGGGGAGCATCGTGTAAAATAAATGACTTTAATCTGGTCAAGCCACTTATCTGTGGGCGTGATCGTTGGATCGCTCCAGAGGAAATCAGTTCTTTGCATATGCAACAGTGCTGAAGATTAAGTGGATAATTTACAAAGCAAGAACGTTGTCATTAAGAAGTTAACAGCACATACCTCTCGCAGTGTCTGGCAGATGTGTTGTCATACATTTATTAATGCCTCAGTGTAGGAGTTAAAACATTTTTCCTCTTATAATGATCATTGTGCTATGGTTACTGATTACAAATGAACACCAATATACATAGAACATTTGGATGATGAGATCCATTATAGTTCAAAGGGTAACTGGTTGATTTGTGTCCAAGCAGTTAAAACCAGCATTACAAAAAGGTTTTGGTGCATGCCTTTGCTGTACCTGTACCTTCCCTCTAAACTATGGTAGAAATGTGAGTACTCTAATTGAGGAGTGTACCTTAAGTATCATCCATACATTTTCAACATATATATGATGGAAGTAAAATTTTGATTCAGGTATTTTTATTCGTACACTATGTCGACAGTGCTAGGTATATCATCCAATCAAGCTTAACTCGATATTATATGCCCTTGTTCTAAAATGTACATTACTATA
>JAOEHI010003870.1:0-10445 GCA_025447815.1 Percopsis transmontana | reverse complement strand
TATATGTTCACTTTGACTTTCCATTTCAGTGACAAAATGAAAATTATGTAGCAAAATGCAAGTCCTGGAGGACCACCAAAAATTTAAATACAATGTCGGAAATGTATTATATTGGGTTAATACTTTCTGCCTACTCTCAATTTCCTTGATTTTCATTTCCCATGGAATGCAGGCGGTTTTGAAGTTTTCAAAGTCCCGCATAAACTTCATCCATTTCTAAAATAAACAAATACATTAATTAAATTAAATATAATTAAATTAAATTATATACAAATACAGAATCATGGATTAAATAACATAGTAAGTATTTTTCCCTCTACAAGCTAAATTTACATGAATTATTCAAAGCAGTCATTACAGTCACCTTTGACATCATGACCTTGTATGCATAGAGTCGTCTTCCTTTTCCTTTCCCCAAAGCACCCTCATATTTCTCCAAAAACACCTGAGACTCCCTGTCCAAAGCAAGGTAATTCACAGAGGAAATGGGGACACGCATTCTTATTATCCTGAAATGTTTCATCTGAGAAAATACAAGATCTTATCTGGTGATAAAATAATAAAGAGACATATTCAAATTTAAAACAAGGCAGAGAGAGGCTTGAACTGCTAAGAACCATATAGATAATTGGTCAATATACAGTACCTTAATGTGGAGAGTTTCTTCTTCATGGGTAAGGGCTTTCCCTTCATAGTTTGAATTAGTTTCTTCTTTTCATCCACCGCCTCCTTCAGCTTCTCCAGCTCCTCTGGTGAAAGAGACTTTGGCATCACTTCCTTTCCCTCATCCTTCTCTTCCTCCCTGCCATCTTCCTCGCCTGAACCCGCCTCTGAGCTGAGAAGAAGAGTTATATGTGTACTATCGTTACATTCCTGCGTGATGGACTCACGTAATCTGGATTTTGCAAGCTTGAACTTATGTTTTGCTTTGCTTAACAGTCTGGAAACTGTCAATAGCAAACCATTTGTTGTAGATGCAGTGCCATAGGTGTCAGTCAAAGCTATTAGCAGGGCAATTGGACCACCTTGCACCAGACATTCAATCACACATTGTTAGGATTTTCAAACCCAGGCACTTCTTGCTGTAATCATCAGCTAATTAACTAATCAACTGCTCATTGGCCTGGTTATTTTCTAACCAGGCAGAAACAGTTTTGATTTGAGGATATTCAGACTTTTTAGCAGAGTGAAACAATGAGGAGCCAATGTCACTGTACCTTGTTATAACTATTTCCTTTTGTTTCTTGTGTTTAAGTGTTTTGTTTTGTTTTGCTTGGTGACCACCATCATTGCTTCTCTTTTCAGTTTTGGCACTTCTGTTTTTCTTTTTCCCTAGCTTGGCCTCACCCTCCTCTGCCCCACTCGCCCTCTCCACTTTTCTTGTCTTCTCCAGTTCATTTTTGAGATTCTTCTTGTGTTTTTCCACCCGGACGCCCTTCGCCTTGGCTGGTTCGTCATCATCCCTCTCTGTTCTCGCTCCGGGACCGGCATACTTTCCCCTTCGTCTCCTCCCTTCCCTCTCGACTCTCTCCTCCTGCTCATCTCCTCCTTTCCTTCCTCTGGAAACCCCTTCTCTCCCTGAATGACTTCTTTTCTTTCTCTCTCTTTCTTTTACCCTGCTTTTTCTCCTTTCTTTTCTCCTCTCACGCTCTTCATGAGGGCTGAAGGCTCCACCCTCCTCACCTGGTAATAAAATAAAAATTGTAAACAAATATATACATATGTATGTGTCACACAGACAAAGATCACAGGAAGGTGGATGCAAACACTCCAGGCTTCTTTATTAGAAGAAACATACAAAACTACCACAACTGGCAAAACAAAGGAATCTCAAGCACTGGAATTGACTAACACGAACTTATGAGGTTCACACAACATTCAATTGCACACAAGGACAAAGGGGAGAACTCAGGGTTTAAATAGTTATTTAATGACATCGGGAACAGGTGAGTAACGCAAAAGGCGTGAACATACTAATGGCATTGCAAACTAAAACACTGGGGAGGATACCATACTGCAGCTGGATACTGGACTGGAGTGGAGAATTGGGCTGGGCAGTGTTGGATTCAACAGGAAAGGAGGACTGGAGCTGCTGTGACAATATGTTGTTATTGCCATTATTTGGACAACTTTAGACTGTCTATATGCTTATATAGTTGCTTTCCATGTTTGGAAGTTGTTTATCCCATAACCACCTCTGTTCATGAGAGCGGGAAAGTGGGTGCTGAGGGTGCTGCAGCACCCCCTACTTTTGACAGGCTGTATATGCATTGCAAAGTCATTCATTTAAAAAAATATTTTTTTAGTCGTGAGAAGTCACCTAGAAAACATGTTTGTTTAGCAAAGGGTTAAAATCCCCAAATTGTATTCTTTTAACAATGTTTTGATTCAAATTTCGAAAGGGGGTTAGCCTATCATTTCTCTTCTGGGGATCACGCACAAATGCCCCCCAACACAAATGTCCCTCCAAGCAAAACATTTTAAAATGTCTTCCCACGCCGCTGCCTCAGTTATGACATCCCTCCATCGTTCACCCTCTCTCTCTCTCTCTCTCTCTCTCTCTCTCTCTCTCTCTTCTATAACATGTCTCTTCTCCATGGCGTCGTTAATCCGGTGGTAATTGGGGACACAGTTCATGATGGAGGGTTAAAGGGGAGTGCACAGGACGTGTGATGAAGGACGAACGGACTGAAAAGGACTCAGTGTGTAGAAAAGAAAGCCGCGTGGATGCATGCTAGCAGCAGAAACAATAGAGGCTGCACAAAAATACTCAGTTTCCATCCCTTCTAGTCCTGCATCCTGTCATGATATATTGATCAAACAACCCCCCCCCCCCCACCCACACACACACCTACACACCACCCCAACCTGGACATATACAGCATCATCAGAATACAAATAAAGTATTCCTATAGCATATGAAGTAATGTTTGAAGAATAAACAGCGTCAATCATAATAGACAGCCTGTCTTCATGCTATAGGAAATCACATGACAGACTTACCTGCATCCTCTAGTTCAACGACAACTGTGGGGAAAGCAAATTATATATTTATATTATACCTATTGCCTATCGCTAAACCTATGATGATGGTGATAATTGGTGTTGCTGTTACGATTGTTGTTGAACATATTTAATAAATTACCAACATATTCATCAACTTATAAATCTATTTGAGCACTGACAATGTAGAGGATTAAACCAGGCAGGCATTAAGAAAACTGTAGTGCCTTTCCTCTTCTCTGTGACATAATATGCCTCATTTGTCCTGTCATTTTTATACTGTATGTCCACTTACTTTGTTATATCATTAGCATTACTGACCCCTTTCACTGTACAGCTTAGCCTACCTGCCCCTGTTTGTGTACCTGGGCCTATTGTTTTGCTATGGAGGATAATAGGGCAAGTCAAAGAGGGCCGCTGACAGGTTGAACAGATATTTATGGACAGTCAGTTCTTTGATGTGTGTACTTGTTGTAACCGGAGTGGCCAGCCCACGGGTCATTACGGCCGTGTGCAGCAGAGGGGCACAAAGGACACAAAGAATAACCTAATGAGGGGAGACAGCGGACTAAGCTGGTAAGGAGGGTGGAGGAGAGGCAGCCAAGGGCCAGAGAGCACCCACACGCCACACACACTTTACCCTTAGTGTGCGGCGGGGATAGGGGGAATGCAAGAGAGCAGCATTCCATGAGCCAGACATGACCAGGAATTGTTAAATAACTTCATCCTGTTTGTTTTGGAGTGGTGAAACATTGCCAATATCTCATCTCTTAATATACTGTAATAAGCATGCTTATCTATGCATCAACAATAATGGATGTCTATGAGTAATAATTAGCCCTTCAGAGCAGATTTGTTGTCATCTAAACTTTTTTGACATTTGTGGATTTATGGATTTAATTGAAAGCATCAATACACACAATATAAGCACAGAGCCTTTCCAACATGCAAGGAAGGGTACTATTGGTCAACTGAAACCTATTATTAATCAATAGGTTCAAAGAGTGTCTATATAAATAAATAAAGAGGAATCTTACTGTCACTCTCTGAGGCGATTAGCTTGTCCTGAGGCATCCTTCTCTCCTAGTTCTGTCCCACCGCCTAGCAAACAGCCCACCTGGGTATGGAATGAAACTGAAATGGTGGTCCGATCCTTCGCCTCTTTACCTGCTGGTTCCATCCCAACACACACTAGGGTCAGGAACAAGGTGGGTATGTGTGCGAGCACACACACACACAACTCCATGTGCTTGTGCATGAAGTTGTGCGTGTCTGTGTGTGTATGTGCGTGCGTGTACGTGTGTGCGTGCACGAGGTAGAGAGAGAGAGAGTGTATACAGGGGCGGCTGAGTAACTCTAAGTTCATTATTTCCTCGCTACCCATCGACCCTAAGCAGGGACAATGACGCCATGGAAACCCTAGAGCCACCACAATTTCACTACCTATTAATATTTCAAAAGATTTATAACTGCCTTTATGCAGCTGTGTGTGTGTTTGCATGTGTATGCGTGTGTGTATGTGTGTGTGTCTGCGTGCATGTGTATGTGTATGTGGTTTAGGAAAGCAGATGTGCCCAAGATGGTACAGGCCAATAGCTCTGAAAAAGTCTTTAAAAAAATATTAGAAAAGGCATCATTTACTTTTACATTTACATTTACAGCATTTAGCAGACGCTTTTATTCAAAGCGACTTACAATTAGTACATTTGTCGACAGTTGAACAGGTTAACCACCAGTTTTTGCAAGCAGATAACATTCTCTTAGAATAAGGACAGCATCATGTAACAAGGTTACTTCACTTATGCATTTGCGCAACATTACTCGAGGTTTATCATTCACTCCTCAAAACCGTCAATAATTACAATATTAAAAAGTTTTCATTCACACTTCAAGTTATATTCAAACAGTAAATAATTGCTAACTGTAAACTGCTTAGTATTCTAAGAGCTGATCTAGCAGAGTAGAAAGAGGATTTTTTTTTTGATGAAGGAACAAAAACATTATTCCTTTGTCAATGTCTTTTTCTTTGTTGTTTTCTCCCTGCCTGTATGCCTTTAAATAGCAATGTGATCTGCAGAAAGCACCGGCAAATCCTTCTAGATGTTTCCAAACAATTCACACAAAGGGTTTACTCCAATTCTCATACCTTTTGAAGTCTCAAGTCTGGAAAACTGGTTGCCATTTTTAGAATTATTTTCTAATGAGTTCAGTTATCTCTATCAGTGAGATTCAAAGCAGAGGTATTAGATATACTGTATATATATAGAGATATTAGGTATATAATCAAGCCATCAGATGCCATCTCAAATGGTGTGCAGTTTATTATGATTTATATGAACATGTTTTCTATCCATTAATGCCTTTTAGCTTTTGTGTGTTTGTTCAGCAATAATTCAGATACATATACAGACCTTCAGCATGCCTCAAAAAGCAGTGCTTTGTGAAATACCCTATTCTTCTGTATAAGTATGTCATAATATTTTGATATTTTGTCATATTATTGATGTGCATATATGCGTATGTGCATATATTTTTAATGGTGTTAAGTTGTTCATATTTAGCGTTGGCATAAGGTAAAGAGCTAGACCTTTTTGACAAAGCACCCAGAAATGGTAAAACATTAACCTCTAGAGGGAGCTGTTGTTCTATACTAATGCACACATCAAGGGTATTTTTTCTGTAGTAGTGTGTATAGGTGTGAGCATATGTGTATGTCATGTCATGTATGCATGTACAGTACATGCGCGTATACATGAAAGTGTGTTTTCATCTGGAAATTTGTAGGCATGTGTGTGTTCGTGAGTCTGTGTTTGTGATTGTGCGTACACCAGTGAGTACATATACAAAATGTCAACGCAACATAAACATGCATGCCTGCATGTGAGTAATGTGATGTCTCTGCTCTGTGGAAGAGCAAACCTGAGACAGATTAGTTCTCCAGGGGTTGGCTGCACTGTATGTGGGGGGAGTCCAGGAGCAGAGAGGTGAGAGAGGTCATCAAGGTAACTGGAACTCTGGTAACACCAACGTGTTACATCACCAACGTGTAGCCCTGCATGTATGGTAGGCCCACCACATCTATCTATGGTGTTTAACACAGAACCGTATAGATACAACTCCATTTAGCAAAATAACTTACATGTTTAAATCATCTTATTTCAACCTGGCATGAGTAGGCTACCTAATGAACCATGCCTGCATTTATGACTCAAACAACAGACTTCCAACAGATGATCTGTCTGCCACCCGGCTCTTTGCATCAGCAGATAGCTGATGCAAATTTAGAGAAGTAAACCTTTACTGTGAAGGTTGAACCTTGCCCTGAACCCCACTTATTGTTTCTGAGCAATAAATAACCCATATAGTGGCATTGACATCATAAACAGGCAATGGAATAAACATAAAATACTCCAGGTTATTCCTTTATGTCATGTAATTGGGTGTTTCTATCACCATTGGAGCCATAAGCAATAAAAAAATGTTCTTCTAAGTAAACTTCTTTCTTCATATCCTGTCCTATTTCATTTTTTTAACATGATAAAACTGTGGCTTATGCTAGATAAATTAGCATTTAATACTCTTGCAATTGCTCTAGGGGACAATCCTGCAGTCAGCCAATTGCACAATACCTCAAAACTTGAGGCATTTGTGGCATGTAGCTACTGTACAACAAACATTGTATGCTGTAGCGTGGGCTTTTGTTGTCCCATCATAAGGAATGCAGGTGCATGGTGAGAATGCTGTTTAAGTTCTTATAATACATTCGCGTGTTTAATCAGCATCTTGATATGCCACAACTGTCCAGTAGATGGATTATCATGGCAAAGAATAGATGCTCACTAATACGGATATGGAAACAAATTTGTGAGCAAATCTGAGAGAGATAAGATCCTTGTGCACATTGGAAAAATTCTTTGATCTTTCATTTCAACTCAAGAGAAATGAGAGCGAAAAGTGTTTGAATGTGAGATTTAGCCCGAGGACAAAAACTGCTGTTTTTGCCACAGAGAGAGAGAGGCAGGGAGAAAGAAAGGTGCGACTCAGACAATATACATATTTTGCCGGAAGGATGAAGTGCTAGGCATTCTTTCCACACACACACAAACTTGTTATTGAAGGAGTGAAAATCAATCTTGGCTATGTGTGCTTAAACAAACATAATTGGTCTATCAAGAAAACTGTCTGGCATTATTTAATTTGCTCAACCAAAAATGTTTCACATTTATTTTGTTCAAGGTGGAGCAGGGAGACAGAGAGAGGTCAACTGTATCAACGGGAGTGCACCGCCCCTCCCACTCTAGCTCGCCGGCGTATTAACCACCGGCCTGCGGCCGTCCATTCACCAGCGCACCCCAATTTACGCACACCTGTTCCCAATCTCCTCATCACCGCATTCCCCGGGGCTATATAGCCGGGGAATGGGTGATGAGGAGTTGTTGGTTATTGTTTGTCTTGTTTTCACGCTGATCCCGTGTTGCTCGTTTTTGGATTTAGTTGGGGATATCCTCATTAAACTAACGCATCTACGCATCTTGTGAACAGCTTCAGCGTTTCTTCCTCTCGCACCTGTACTCGCGCTTCTCGCAGCGTGATAGAATAACCAACCCAAGAATGAGTGCAGCGGAGGAATTCGCTCCCGGCGCCGTGGCTCCTCCGGCGCGACAGGCATCCTCGATGGAGGAACGCATGAGACAGGTGGAGGGCCAACTCGCCGGTATGAACGCGGTTCTGGAGCGCATCGCGGCGGTAGTGTCTCCGGATGCCCCCGCCAATCCCCCACCGCCGCCTCCATCACCGGTACAGGCGTTCGGAGTGGTAAGTAGCGGCCGGGCTGCCCAGCCGGAGAAATTCGACGGGGCACCCGGTAAGCTCGACGGCTTCCTGATGCAAGTCGAAATCCTGGTACAGTCCACCCAGGAGGACGATGCGCAGAAGATCCGGATGATGCTGTCGCTGCTTGCTGGCCGAGCCCTGGAGTGGGCCACCGCGGTATATACTAGCCACGGTGGGATAATTCACGGATACGGCTGGCTGGTGGGGCAGCTCCGACACCTGGGGCAATCCAGGCGAGCGGCTGTATCGCCTCCGTCAGGGGTCCTGGTCGGCACAGGAATACGCGGTGGACTTCCGGACGCTGGCGGCCTCCAGCGGCTGGAACGCACCAGCCCTGAGCACCGCCTTCCGCATGGGGCTGCGGCGGGAGGTGCAGCTTGAGCTGGTCTGTCTCCCGACCCAGCTGCCGCTGGAGGCCATGATGGCCCGTGCCTTGGCCATCGACAACCAGCTCCGGGACCGGGATAGCCTGGCGGGGCGCCTGCCGCTACCAGCCGACGTCGACGACCACGAAGCCATGGAGCTGGGCGCGTCGGGGCTGGCCGCTGGTGGACGAGCTCGTCGGAGCCAACAGGGCCCGTGTCTCACCTGCGACCGGCCGGGGTATATGCTCGTGCCCCGGTCCGGCAGCGGCAGGGTGAGCCACGGGAGCAGGTGAGAGCAACACTGGACTCTGGCACGTCACCTCCGTCCATCGCTAGGTTGTTTACGCGTCAGGTCCGCCTTTCAGGTAACTTTCCACCTTGTGTTTCCACAGCCCTGATTGACTCCGGCGCCGCGGCCAGCTTCATGGACCGCGGACTCGCCAGCTCCCTTGGCCTGCGGCTACATCGCCTGGATTCTCCCATACCGTTGACTTCACTGACGGGGGAGCCATTAGGAACCGGGAGAGTCACCCATCGCACACCATGGACGGCCGCCACAGAGAGAGACTGGAGTTTTTCGTCATGCCATCACCACTCCATCCCATCGTGTTGGGTCTTCCGTGGCTACAACGCCACAACCCCGCCATCTCCTGGAGCCAACAGAGGATCCAACTGTGGGGATCCGGCTGCGGGAAGACCTGCAAGCTTGCGCTTGGCGGGGCCGTGACGGAGAAAGGTTCTGTGGTCCCCCTCCCGGACAACGTGCCAGCACCTTACGCCGACTTGGCTGAGGTGTTTTCGCAGGGCCAAGCGGAGTGCCTCCCTCCTCATCGACCCTGGGATTGTGCCATCGACCTGCTGCCTGGGGCTGCCCCCCCCCGGAACCGGGTCTACCCCCTCTCAGTGGCCGAGACGGCGGCCATGGAGGAGTACGTGGCGGACAACCTGCGCCGGGGCTTCATCCGTCCTTCCACGTCACCCGCACAAGCGGGCTTCTTCTTCGTGGAGAAGGACGGGGGGCTCCGGCCGTGTATCGATTATCGGGGCCTCAACGCCGTAACGGTCAAGTTCCGGTAGCCGATGCCGCTGGTCCCCTCGGCCATTGAGCAGCTACGCGGAGCCCGGTTCTTCACCAAGCTCGACCTTCGGAACGCATACAACCTCATCCGGATCCGGGAAGGGGACGAGTGGAAAACCGCCTTCAGCACAACGTCCGGCCCTTACGAGTACCTCGTCATGCCCTTTGGACTGGCCAACGCCCCTTCAGTGTTTCAATCTTTCATGGACGAGGTACTCCATGACATGGTCGGGCGGCAGGTCGTGGTCTACATCGATGACATCCTGATCTACTCGGCCACCCTCGCGGAGCACCAGGTACACGTTCGGAGGGTGCGCGGCCTGTTAGACCACGGCCTTTTTGCGAAGGCGGAGAAGTGCCAGTTCCACCCGCACACCGTCCCCTTCCTCGGGTATGAGATCAGCCGGCAGGGGGTGAAGATGGTTGAGCAAAAGGTGGAGGCAGTCAGGTCGTGGCCGGCGCCAACCACGATCAAACACCTACAGCGTTTCCTGGGATTTGCCAACTTCTACCGCCGCTTCATCCGGAACTATAGCAGAGTAGCAGCGCCTCTCACGTCGGTGCTCAAGGGCGCCCCCACCCGTCTACGATGGCCGCCATGGAGGACCTCAAGCAGCGGTTCACCACAGCACCGCTCCTGCGACATCCTGACCCGCATCTGCCATTCATGGTGGAGGTGGATGCATCCGCTGTGGGGGTGGGGGCGGTTCTCTCTCAGCGGCAGGGCACACCATCCAGACTCCATCCATGTGCCTTCTTCTCTAAGAAGCTGTCCGCCGCTGAGAGGAATTACGATGTGGGAGACCGAGAGCTGCTGGCGGTGAAGTTGGCACTTGAGTGGAGGCATTGGCTTGAGTGGAGGCATTGGCTGGAGGGTGCTCAGGAACCGTTCACGGTGAGAGGACGTCTCATTACCTGGGCACATACGTCCCCCACCTCAGGACACCCCGGGAGAAGTGGGACCAAGGCCCTCCTGGCCGAGAGGTACTGGTGGCCCGGCATGGCGCGGGACATCTACGCCTACGTGGATAGCTGCTCAGGGTGCGCCCAGGCCAAGGCTCCGCGCACGGCCCCCTCAGGCAAGCTTCATCCGCTCCCGGTGCCTCAGCGACCCTGGTCTCACCTGGCCGTGGATTTCGCGACTGACCTGCCACCGTCGGGGGGGG
>JAOEHI010003869.1:0-10446 GCA_025447815.1 Percopsis transmontana | reverse complement strand
TCTCTCTCTCTCTCTCTCACTCTCTCTCTCTCTCTCTCTCTCTCTCTCTCTCTCTCTCTCTCTCTCTCTCTCTCTCTATCTCTTTCTCTCTCTCTCTCTCTCTCTGTCTTACGCACACACACACACACACACACATACAGTATGCACACCTCTGTCATCTTATCTTGGTCTCTCTCTGTGTCTTTCACAGCTGAAATCCCATTCATATAAAACGTGCGTGGCTCCAGATGGACAGGGGGTGTGTTTTTTTTTTATCTGCCAGCGAAAATGTCCTTGGCAGCCACACAAACAGACTGGATCACAGCCGACGTGCTTGTTTATCATGCCTATACCATAGCGCGCACACACACACACAGTTACACTTCTATAAGGGTACAGCGAGAATGTAGACAGGCCAGATGTATGCATACATATGAACACACACACACACACACACACACGGATATCCATTCATATACACGCATACACCTGCGTCAACGCGACCAACACTGAGTGCTGCACGGTTGCACACAGACACACACAAACGCAACACTATCTTTTCACCGTAATTGTGGCGGGAGAATGCCTTCAGATGAGCAGCCATCTGGACATGAAAGCAGGTGTTTATGTATGCCTGTCCCTATTTCATCCCCACGTCGATACCAGAGAGAACGGCAGAGTGAGTACAAGCTTGAAACTGGATGTATTGTGGGGAACACTGTTTGGGGAATTTAAAAGCGTACTGGTTTAGTTTTTTTTTACATTTTGAGGTCATAGTATATTTATGTTTTGTTTTGTTTGTTTTACCATAGTGACAGCGTTATTTATTCAATGTGACCCCTGTAGCCTATTCCTTTATGGGGCCATCACTCATTGGACCAGACAGGTGCACTTAGCTTTTCCCCAGCGAACAAGTTACCCACAAGTCCCTTCTCTCTTTATCTCTCTCTTTCTTCTTTTCATCTGTGTTCTCTCTCTTCTGGCCACTTCTTCCCTCCCGTTCGCATTTCTCTTTTCACCCTTCCACTGACCTGCCACTGACTTGACCCCGTTTTCCCCCCAGTCATCCTCCTATCAGAGTGGACGTCCCTGGCAGGTGAGGTGACGTGTTTGGCCCCGGGGGGCCCCCCTGGGCTGTGCGAGCCTCCAATGGAGGGGAAGCGTGGGTTAGTTTTCTATACAGAGGAGAGGGGAGTCGCCATGCAATTACTAGGATCCAATTACAGCCCAAGTCAGGACCCCAGGAGGGGTGTTTGCGAGGGGGAAGGGGCGGGGTGGCTGGGGGGTTGGTGTAGGGTGTCGGTGTGTAGCAGACACTGTAAACAGTCTGCGTGTGTTTGTGTACGCCGGCCTGTCAGCTGGTGGCACCATGCGTTCGTGTCCGTAGCCCTTTAGCTGTCACATCCCCTGGCTGGACCCTCTCCTCTCTCCGTCTGCCCTGCATTATTCTGTAATCCCGCCCCACGAGGCCGTTCAACCAGGACGAGAGCTCGGGAGAAATACAGAGCAGAAGCCAGAGCTGGCGCGGCTTTGACCTTCATTTGGCTTCAAATGGGGTCATGAATAACGCATAGCGCTGACTCGGATACACACACGCACACACGCACAATGCCCTCTCACTCTATATCCGCTCTGCCTGTACACCTCCTCCTCTCACTAACAATGTCATGTATGAAAACGTCTCCGGACACTCTTATTATTATTACTCTTGTTATCCCCCCCCCCTTACACCCCCCGTCGCGAGCTCACCTTCCCTATCACCCCGGCCCGCGGACACGCAGCTAGCATCCCACATCGCACCCCCCCCCCCGCCAGAGGTACTTTAGGATTACAGCATATCTAGGTGTGTTTATGAGCGCTAAGCCAGCCGGAGACAGATCAGATTAGCTGGGGCATTAACAGTGCACTGGAGCATAGTTCACCGGGAGCTTGAGAGCTCTGGATAGGGACAGCAGCAACGTGGCCCCGTCGACAGCTGGCCGGCCATAACTAGAAGGCGATGGGGTTGACTGATAAGGTCGACCTGGTTGTTATCTAGGAAGCGGAGAGCCAGAGCCGTGGCGGCTCGGCTGAGGAACAGCCCAGCATGCAATCTCTCCCACGTTGACCCAGCTCACACAACCCACTTAAAATGGAGAGCTAGCTTTTTTTTTTTTAACATGAATCCCCCTGGTTTAGTGCTTTGGGTGTCATTTAAAAAGAATATACATAGAACGCACACTAATGTTTTTCACAGAAGGCTAAAGTCATTTAAAAGAGGTTATAAAAATTCTACGTTTAATATTTTCTGGTCACCAATTGAGGAGTTATTTGGCCTTCCTGACCTTCCTGGCCTTCCTGTGCTGTAGAACTGTGGAAAAGAGGTCATGTTCATCCCTCAGTTAGACAAGTTCCCGCCCCGACGCTCGACACACATCCTAGCTGTCTGCTAGCTCGCTACATTAGCCATCATAGCAAACTGGCTAGCATCCAACCTGTCAGCACACAAGCCAGCTCTCTTGTCAACCATTGTGCGCAACAGAGTAGAAAAGCCATACAGTTGCTGATCTTAACAATTGGCTTTCAATTGGCCTTGTCTGCTGCATGTTTGGCATTTGCCATAATTTTACTTTCTCACTTGCTGTGATTTCTGTGGGTGTGTGGCGTATGACCGTGGCCAGCAGTGGACTGGGTTGTGGATCCAGCGACCGCGGTATCACACCCAAAGGACAGCTTAAGTTGTTCTTTTCATACACACTTTTAAGGTCTTGGAAGTCATAGTTAACAATTCCTTTTTAACCATGTCTATGGTGCAAATTTAAATGTTGAACTAGCAGGCGTGATTGACATGTGTTGGACTTTCTGACGTCAAACACAAACAATCAAACCTATTCTGCCTGGCCGTGCTTTGTGTCAATAATGTTCACAGCAAAGTTTAAAGATTTTTACAACTTTTTTCCTCTACAGGAACTAAAGATTTAATCCAAACTAATTGAATTCATGTCTTTGAAAAATGAACAATTCCCACATCTAGATATTTCTACTTACATTACACATACAAATTATTCCTGCCCACTCTGCACTGACAAGGTCCATAATAACTGGTGGGACTCTGAAAGAACTGCAAGAAAAACAATTGCATGTTAAAGTAATAGCATGACAGAAAGGGATCCCTATTACGGTTTAACACTGTGATTCAACAAGGAGCATTATTTAAATTGCTGAATAGATGTCTGTTGACACACTATGTGTGTGTTTATGTGTTGATCCGCTTGTACTGTATAAATAACAATGTGCTTCAGGTTTGTGATGGTAAACAGTGGCTGTGTGAGTGTGTAGGTGGAGTAGAGAGAAGGAACAAATGTAGAAATAGACCTTGACAGATCAATTAGATACATGCATGTGATGTACGTATGCTGTACGTACGATCACATGAAATATAAATAGGCTTTACCACATCAAAGAGGTCTTTGCGCATAGCCGCACACACTGCCTCAGTCACACTAAGAGCGCATTCACACTTGGGCCGTCTTGCTGGTCCGAACTTGAGTGCGATTACGCCCCTCTGCCCTCGCTGGTCTCCGTTCTCATTGCATTTTTTGGATGCGAACCCTGGTCCATTTACATCATCAACACAAGGAACATGCAGCCAATGTCGCTATTCAACGACGCAAAAAAGGAGAGAAAATCATCAATCAAATCAAAATGGACAGCCGCACTATATTTGCTTTTTTATTCATATTTTCGTGTTAGTGTCAGCAACAACATAACCGCGTTCGGCATTCTGACTATCCCATACATGCGTCCCGCTGGCTGCGAGTGATGCGAGCAACCGTTAAACAAACAAAACAAACAAATACATGTCATCAATACTGGTAGCGTTTACTTCCTGGTTTTAGATCGGATAGTGTTCACACCAATGCGAACCGCACTAGAGTTCAGGTGAACCGTACTCCAGACCTCCGTTTTCTGACGAACTCGGGTACTGTCCCGGGTGCACACCCGAGTTTGGAAAACAAGTGTTCACATCATTATAACCAACCGAACTAATGGATCAAGTGGACCCGTCTCCGCACCAAACACTCTAGTGTGAATTTGCCCTAAGAGGCTTTTTGTTTTCTGCCCTTTCAGAAAATATGTCAGATAGAAATTTGCTATTAAAGATTATTTTGATGCAATTAGTCACTGAAGTTCACAGTTAAGTCCCATCTGTTGCAAATGCATTCTGGAGAATGTTTTTCTTTTCTTTCATATCTTATCTTTGTGATTTAACAATATTTAAGGAAACACACACAGATTAACTATTCATTGCTATTTATTGAATATTTTAGACAGTTAATCAAAGCACACATTGCTTGTCAGTCTCTCTCTTTTTGTGAGCCATGCACTCTTCATATTCGATTGTGTTCGAATTGTGTTCCAAGTTATTAAACAAATTGGTGGTGTTACCTTTGTTGGCTGAAATAGTTTTTCTGCAGTGTTTACATTTGACTTCTTTTTGTTTGTTTTCACTGAAGCCAAAACGTGTCCAAACAAGGGGACATGGCATTATTTTTCGGTATAAGCTGCTTGGGTTTATTTGTTGGCTCGGTGTTTGCGCTCATGTCATCCATGCTGCCAGCTTCGCTTTGAGTGAACGCGAGCTAACATTAGTTCAGGCGGAGGCACGTGACTGAACACTACTTAGAATTTTTTTTAAGAGGACAGTTTAACGCACGCATTGGGGAAACTATTAACTGAATTAACCGCCATGATCAAGATTAAGTCTGTAAGAGGCTCTAAATGTCGGTTTGTCCAGCCCTAATACTATACAGTATAGGCTACTGTAGCATGATATGATAATGCATATAACTGTGGTTTGTTGATACTGTATTAGTTCTGTTCAAGATCTAGAAGGCAAACTAGGGTGATAGGTTTTAAATAATTCTCAGTGTTTTAACATGTTTTGTATAAAGATTTTTGACACAGAAAATTATTATCAGAAACCTTAGACATTATTAAAAATTAAAATTGTATTGGAATAAGTAAAGAAAACATAAATATAGCAAAAACACTGCCAAAAACAAAACTACACCCTTTTAAAATGTTCACATTTTGAAAATAACTTTTCCCAACTTTTCAGTTATATGTCCTAAATGTTATTGCAACAGAAATTTTAGACGTTAAATAGACTTTAAGAGTTTTTTGTGTCTGCATTTCCTGAATGACCATCTTTTTTTCCCCCTCTGTGCCGAGTGGACAGCCTGACCACTGTGGAGTTAGTGTGAGCAGCCAGGCTCGTCCCATTGGGTTTCCACTGGGGCTGCCTGTGTTGATTTTACCCAGAGTGCCAGGGCAGGACTGGGAAACGACGAGAGAACAGTTCTCCCGCTGTTAAAACAGAGTGGAAGACAGTGTGAGCGCAGGGATTGGTTGACCGCCGGTGCTAGCACCTATGGGATGGGGTTTAAACACCCGAGGTGTTGGTCAGAACCGGTTCCTTTTGGAACCTGTTTCTGTTTGGAACTGGAACCAATGTCCTATCAAACAGCTTAGAGACGAAATGTACTCTTGTTAATGTCAGAGCCAAAGTATCTATATGAATACTAAATTAAACAAGGCTGTGTAAACCAGCGCCATCTCAAAAGTAGTGCTACAGTAGGTGATTTGCGTTTTAAATCTATACTATCTTATGCTCCCCGTGACATACAAACAACCTGTCATGGCTGTGGTATAAAAGTAGGATACTCCCAGAAAGTAGGATACTCCCAGAAAATTAGATTTTAAACCAACAAACAAACTATTCTGTAAAAATGAAATGCATATAGACTGTATATGCCATCAACAGAATGCCCAGGTCAATAAACTCACAAATCTGCCCTGAGATATTGAGATCACGATTACGATTGACTTTGTTTTTGTTTGTTTTATTTGTTTTTGTTCCTCGTCGGACTCCTTGAAACCAAAGTGTTTCCAAAAAGTTATTTCATTAATGAAGGTTATACAATAGCTGATAGAATCGCAGCCGCTACAGTAGAATTCAATGAGGCGGCCAATATGGGGTATCAACACAATATTGTCAGAAACGGACTGACAAGAATATTTTATGTAAACCATACACTTGAATATATAAAAATCATGTTCATTCATTATTCATAGACACATATGGGCTAGTAAAGGTAAAGGATTTGTTGGCAGCGACTCAGATTGCCACCTGTAATTTTGTGTATGAAATATTATAATAATGTCTATACTGAAATGGACCCCATGCACCTGATTTTTGCACCAGCAGATCCACGCCTGGTAGACAGAGGGCTTTTACTCTCCTGCACACAGCTAGGTTTCTTTGTGTGTGTGGTTGCACTGTTGTCAGGAATGGTTGCTATGAGAGAGAGAGAGAGAGAGAGAGAGAGAGAGAGAGAGAGAGAGAGACTAAGCACCTGCTGTGCTTAGCCAGGTGAATATTGCATAGGACAGTGCACACTGATTAATGTCAGGCCATGTAAGGTGATTGGCCGGGGTCACTGAGGGCCCACACACGCACACACACAGACTTACAGTCGAATCACTTAATAAGTCGTTGTCGTGGTGGTGCGGCTACTCCAAAGCCAGCTCTGGGGACAATTAAGCAAGGGAACCTTTAATTAGCTGGGATCTTGAGTCCTGCTTTGTAGGAACCACAGTTATTAACCAACTGGTCTGGGCCAGAGAGGGGAGGTTATCTTATATAGGTACCTAGCAGGTGGGAGCACTTTGCCGTTTAAAATTAGAATTTTTACAAAACAACAAAAGAAATGCAACAAAAGAAATGTAACAAAATGAAAGCCACTACTAACACGATTGTTGCATTAAATGATCATTATGAGCTTAGTTTTGGTTGTACTGTATGGTGTGGTACGTAGATTGTGTCACCAGGAGTCTAATCTCCCATGTACGTTTCTGGATCAGCCCTAAAAATGTCAAATACTGACGTTTTCAGCAATTAGCGATACAAAACCAGAGCTTATGTTTGCATTTATCAATCAGCCATGCTGAAATCGCTCTTGTACCTACATTTGGTTGTGTTTTACTAACCAATTAGATTTAGTTTCACTACACTGGGGGAAAAATAGGAAATGTTTTCAATAGGTGTTTTAATTAGACCCATTACTACTCTGCATCTGCTGTTCAACACATTTTGATTACTTAGGACCTCTTTGGGTAACTATAACAACAGCTATATTGCCGCTGGTAGATGTTTAACTAGAGCCGACAGAAGGGAGACAACATTTTTACTACGCACTTTGATTTAGTGTATCACTGCACTTTGTATTTTTCTGTAATGTTTAGGAGCAGTTATGTGATCTATGCTCCAGGAGATATTAGGTTTCATTTAAGGCCATATTCCCACAGAAAGGCATGTTTATCATCGCAGACAAGTCACATAAAATGTATTTAGAAAGTGCGTATAAACTGACAGTGTGTTGAAACTTGTGTATTTACAGAGCAAGAATGTCAATACAGATAAGACAACAACACATATATTTTGTGTGTGTGTGTGTGTGTGTGTGTGTGTGTGCATGGGGAGGCGGGGTTGTGCTCATCAAAACCCCCATGAACACACAGTTCTACTCTAGATCTTCCTCTTACCAGGAGTTCCAGGAAGCAAACCTTGTTACCTTTAGACAGACTCTCCACAGAACAACACAGCTCTTCCTCGCAGCTGGCCGGTCGTGGCCACGCAGGTCGCAGCTACGCGGGGGAAACGGAGAACAAAGTGTTAGAAATGAGGTCGCTCGGCCCAGGTTCTCACGTTCTGCTGCCTTTCATCTACAGAGGAGAAGACCGGTGTCAAGTTTCCTGAGTGGAGTTGCGGCCGGAGGCTGGCAGCCACCCGTGAACAGTGCTGTGTTACATGGGGACTTAGTACGGACACAAGGATCTGGTGTTTGTAAGGCAGAATGGAAGTGAGCCTTTCTGAAAAGAGGACTCCACTCTAGTTGTGAGTGGCTTTTTGTTTGAGGCCTGTCTGTTTTGACAGGCCTGCCAAGTGCCGGACAGTAGACTGGCCAGGAGGTACACCTGCAATAGGTTGCAGCGTTCACAAATGCTTATTCCTCTCATTTTTGAGACTTTATCAATTTTTTTTAGTTAATTAGCGCCTCAATTAGCACCAATATAGGATTTCAATGAGTCGTTTGGCTAATACAATTCATGTTGTGCTAATGGACGTCTGTGTGTGTGCTTTCCATATTTAATGGATGCATGTTGTCTTTTACATGTTTATTTATTTTTTGTCTGCTGTATGGCCACTTATCTACATTATATTTATGTATATCAATGTGTGTGTGTGTGCGCCACCCTGTGCACTATGTATGTTAAAGAGACAGTTTAGGACATCAGGGTCACTTTATTAACGGGATCTGTCAAGGCCCTTGGCCATGTTTTTGTAGCCCTGTGTCTACAGGTTTACAAAGCTGGACATTAACTCCAACGGATTAAATGAGATTAGTGGTGTCACTGAAACAGATGTGATCTTTTCAGCCACAACCTCCCTTTTTTAGCTGACTGCAGAGACGACTACATTTTACTGTGGTGCAATACTGACCCCTGCTGCATTTTGAAGTCACTGCAGCCACACGCATAAATAGAGACATACGTACAGTGGGGGGTGGATTACACTGTATTAACCCTTCGCCAGATTGGTGAGCAGCACGTCGTCCATTGGGGGTCACTGTTCCCATTTCAAAAAACACGGAAGGCATAAAGGGAGGCCTGTGTTCTCCCTCCTTCCTGCTCTCTGCCATTTTGCCTGCCTGATGTAAAGTAAAGTCTCTTGGGCTTTGCTACACCAAGCTCAGACGGCAGATCCTTTGCAGGTGCCATGAGCATGTTTCCTGCAGCGACTTGTAATGGCTGCTTAATGTGGCTGTGAGATGTTGCTGTGAAAACAACGTAGTCGGAGATAATAAAATGCTCCCGGAATGAGGCTTGTGGTGCGGCGGTTGAACACGAAAGCGCCGTCATTCATATTGGATCATTAAAGCAGCAAGTAGCGCTTCAAGGTCAAATGCAGCCGTGTCAGTCGGAATGTTCCAGAATGTTCCCGTGTCCCGCAATTAGAAACATTCCCAGAAAGGAAAGCTTAAGGAGAGTGTTTTAAATGGGGTATATTTATAGTGTGCCAAGTGGGAATGATTGGTAGGTACATTTGAATGGGTTATGATTTTGGGACATTGTGCCTTTATGCCTTTGAGACAGCAGCATGTGTTCCGCGCCTTTGCCTCTTTAAAGGCCATTCACACAGTAGCAATTGAACGGAGGGCTGTAATTGTGTTTTCATGTACTATAGATCCTGTCATTAGGCCCCCGGGTCTGCAGGCAGTTATATGATGACAGCTGACAAGGGGGCGTGGCTGATTGTAACGGGGGGCGCCTTTGAGAGGAGGGGGCGGGACTACATGCACAAAAGCTGCAAACCCTTCCTGGACGGTCCCCAGAGCTCAGCAGTCGAAGTGTGTATGCAAAATGGTGTGGGAGAACACATTTGCAAAACAAATGCGGTGGGGGGGGGCTGCTAAGAATAATTGCTCGTGCACAATAGAGCAAGTATACCCACAGGGGAGGTTTGCAGTAGCCAGATCACGGCTGTCACGCCCATAGCGGTCTCCGGGGATTTGGAGCCAGATGGGGGTGTGGTTCTTGTGGTTGACCCACGGGGAGGAGGAAGAGGGTTTGGGATTGGTCCCCTGGGTCCCAGTGGGAGGAACTGACCCGGAGAGGAGGTTATACCTCTTCTCCGGGTCAGGACATTGTTTATTAGACTGGTGGGACGTGGTTAGGATATTATTAGGTTCATTTGTGAACATTTTTATTTTATTTTTATTTTTTATTTTTTTCAGTTTCACACAATGATTTACTAGTCTGAAGAGCGACTAGTTAGTTAGCTGAAGAGGCAGGATGCCTACATACCATCCATCATTTTAGGAATTTGGGTACCACTCACATACAAGTGGATAACGTGTGGATCATCCTGGGTCATTCTGTCACTTCAGTTCAGTGTGTCCTGAACCTGATGACTCCAAGCAGAGCCTGACTCATAAGGGGTTATATAAAGATCATTAGATGGGGTGGCAGAGGGGGGACATGAGAACACGGCCTGGATGTGAATGCTCAACGTGGCGTGGGCGGAGACATTTTGTTGTCACGCATTTTCATGCCTGCTGCCTCAGCCCTCGTCTGATACGATCGGAGTGGCACGGGGGTGCATTTTGCCGGGGTTACCAATTCAATTGGCCTCGCTCTCCGCGTAATTAACGAGCCAATGGCAGCAGCATTACGGTTCCTCTTCTTCCCGCTCCCTTTTGACGCCCTTTTAGAGCGACCTTTCTACCGCCCTGGTTGGCTCCCTTGGGCCCTGTCTTGGCGGAACTCTCATCGCTCGGGTACCCGCGGGGGCGGGGGGGGGGGGGGCGGGGGGGGGGGGGGGGGGGGGGGGGGGGGGGGGGGGGGGGGGGGGGGGGGGGGGGG
>JAOEHI010003868.1:440-10446 GCA_025447815.1 Percopsis transmontana | reverse complement strand
TCTCTCTCTCTCTCTCTCTCTCTCTCTCTCTCTCTCTCTCTCTCTCTCTCTCTCTCTCTCTCTCTCTCTCTCTCTTAAAATTTATATAAGTAATCAAAAGGGTGTGGTCCTGTACTCTCAGTGTGTTTTGTTTTTTTACCCTCTGCATTTTATTATTTAATGAAAGATGCCCACCAGCGCCCTCCCTCAGACCACTGTGTGTTCGTGTCCTGTAAATTAGGTGATGTTGTGTTGTGCATGCATATTTTGAATAGACTGCCTAAATGTTCATGTGGGTAAACACATGAGTTGTGAGTTGTGCTGAGACAGGCCTTCAGTGGTTATCCAGCATTCTCAAATGTCACTATATAAATCACAGTGAGTCTTTATTATCTATGTGTTTGTATATTATTATGCAAAATCGTAGTTCCTGCTCTATAATTACAGTGTAAGCTGATAAACGACACAATAACTCCATCCAGAGGCTTTGCCATGGTAGCAGAAGCAGAAATCACATCCTCAGATCTACCTCTAGGTGGTACCATCTGCCATTAATGACAAAAATGCAGATGAATTATAAACCCTATGAAGGATCGAGGAAAAAGTATAAATCAGTTGTTCCCCTGTAGTTTTGGGGTATCTAGAGATGATTGTACAATCTCATTATTTTATTTAATTTTGTTTAATGATTTTATATAAAATGTACATCCATTTTCCAAAGCCATTTATGGTCATGTATACAGTGCGTTTTTATGCTATTATGTTACAGTATTAAAACGTTGCTTCGACGAGGGTTGCAAGCTATGAACAACTTACTGGTTTGGGAACCACTGGTATAATCATCTGTTATTTTAACGATTATTAGGGTAATGGTAAAATATTGGCCCATAAAAGTCAAGGTTCCCAAGCTAGCGATCTATACCACACAGGGAAAAGATCAAGACAGTGGCGTCTGTGACTGTTGGCCCACAGCGGGCCGGATTACATAATTGATACTTTCACACTTCCCTCTGCAAATACGAAGAGGCTTGGCAAGCATAGTCTCTGTGCCACGTCTCCCACACACACAGACATACCAGAGCACACATGCTCATAGATACACGCACACAGGAGTTAGTCGCACATGATTAAGAAACACACACATTACATAAAGATCTGTTTGGTTTGGTTTTTGTCAGTTTCAGTCATTTGGTTTTCTCTTAGGCAGAACTGCCAGTGTGCCAGTCCTCAGTCTCAATATTTATGTCTTAAACACAAATTGATCCTCTCTTTCTCTCTCTCTCTCTCTCTCTCTCTCTCTCTCTCTCTCTCTCTCTTTCTCTCTTTCTCTCTCTCTTTCTCAGCTCTTGAGAAAGCGGCACATAGGGAACGACATTGTCACCATCATCTTCCAGGAGCCCGGAGCGCAACCTTTCACGCCTCAGAACATTCGCTCTCAATTCCAGCACGTGTTTGTGATTGTCCGCGTGCACAACCCCTGCTCTGAAAGCACCTGTTACAGGTGACCGCCGCACACTCTCCTGCGCAAAGACAAACACACACACACACATACACACGCAGCTACACGTGTAGGCCACGCCATTTCTGCCACTCAAACGTGTTTCCCCTTGCCCCTGGGCCTTCAGTGTTGCCGTGACGCGGATGAAGGATGTGCCCCCCTTTGGCCCGCCCATCCCCAGCGGCGTGACCTTCCGCGACCCCGAAGCCTTCCGCATCTTCCTACTGGCGAAGGTCATCAACGCGGAGACCGCGGCCCACAAGTCGGAGAAGTTCCACACCATGGCGACGCGAACGAGGCAGGAGTACCTGCGCGACCTGGCGGAGAACTGCGTCAGCGGCACGCCGCTGGACTCCGCCGGGAAGCTCAACAACCTCATCTCCCTGGCGTCGAAGAAACGGGAGCGCTCCAAGGCCAGGGACGGGGCGGAGCTTGGGGCCGCCGGGGCCGTAGCCTGGAGAGTGCTGGCCCAGGACTTCAGCGGTGGCGGGGCGGAGATCCCCTGTGCCCTGGGCGTGTCGGCAGAGTACGTGCTCCTCATAGACTGCTCCACCAAAGAGGTGGTGTTCAACTGCTTCTGCGCCGATGTCATTGGCTGGACGCCCGAGCGGCTGGCCCTGAAGATCTTCTATGGCAGGGGAGACCACATCGCTGTGCGCGTGCCAGAGGGCTGTGCCCAGGACATCAAGGAGATGGTGCAGAGGTTAAAGGTGAGAGCGTGGCGTACACAGGTGTCAATAAACAAGAGGATGATAGGTTCTGATAGGTTGTGCGATGATTAGATACTGCTTGTAGAACTCACCTGACGTAGCTACCTAGGAGACGTTTCTATTGAAGTATTGAGGAGCAGGGAGGGGTCAGGCATCTTGCTCAAGGATGCTTACACGTAGGTCGGGCTTATTGGGGGTAGAATGCTCGACCTTTGGGGCTGGAGTCGACCACCCTGATTACTAGATTATCCTGCCCTCCTTTTTAGAATTTTCCTCCACATTGGCTTCCCATGAATTATTCGTAAAGAAAATGACATGCAGTGGCACTTTGCTGATTGGTTTAATCCTTGCACAGTTTAATGGATTATATCCTGGAAACTGATTCATGTAGAATGGCTGCTCAGTTGTTAAGGTCTTGGTAAACTGTGAGTGCACTCTGATGAAACGGTCCAGTAACCATAACGACCCCTAAAATTCAACTTGCACCTTAATTGCAGTTACTGCACATTAAATTATTCTTCATTGTCAGAGTTAAGGAAATATAACATATACATATTAATAATAAAGACTAAAATACATGCATTGCAGCTGTCCTTGGCATTTCCCAAAAGCCTGGTTGGAGCGCCCTGAACACTACAGTGTCGTGTGTGACGTAAACAACCTTCCCTTTTCCTCACAGTCATTGACGGTGGCCTGCGAGACCGTGGATATGACCCTGCGGAGAAACGGACTGGGACAGCTGGGCTTCCATGTCCGGCTGGACGGCACCGTCGCTGAGGTACTGTCGCACGGCTGGACACTAACAGAAACACTAACAGACTGTTAGACTCCGTGTGCAGGAAGTCATTATGCGCTCTGCCTTCCTACAGGTGGAGGAGTATGGCTTCGCCTGGCAGGCCGGGCTGAGACAAGGCAGCCGGTTGGTGGAGATCTGTAAGGTCGCCGCGGTGACGCTGACTCACGAACAGATGATTGACCTGCTGAGGACGTCGGTCACCGTCAAGGTGGTCATCATTCCCCCCTACGAGGAGGGCGGGCCCCGCAGGTGTGTTGGTGGCTGCTCGCATGTGCGGGACGGACAAAAGTGGGTCGGGATGATTCACTTCTGAGCGGTTTGGAATGCTATTTTTAGAAAGCAAAGAGTACAGGTGCTGGATTGGGTAAGGCGATGAAGCGGGCTCTAGCAGGCTGCAAGGCATGATGGGATAGAGCCATGGCATGGAGCGCTCTCTGTCCGACACCACCACCAGCTGAGATGGTGAGATGGTGGCAAGACTCCAGTGTTCTGAGAGGGTTCTGCGTGGGAGTGTGCAAAACAGGAAGCGAGAGAGCAGGGACAGAACACATGCGGTCCGGTTTAAATCTGATTCCCTGGAAGCTACAGCGAGCTGAGACGCTGGGAGTCAAAATGAGGACGATGTCTCCATATCTCTGGCCTTCATATTGCGCCTTCTCATCCCATCTATTATTTCTCCTGTTTAAAATGTCTTGAATGCATCAACAAGGCCTTATGAGACATTGATGTGGTTGCGGAGTGACCGCACAGTTGGCTGCTATGACTACACTGCAGCTGTGTGTGAGCATGCGTTCTCGTGTGCGTGTGTGTTGCTTTTCCTGACCAAGCCGGGGCTTCTAAATACAGTCATTGCAGCCGGCTACGTGATGCACAGTGGTTAGATTTCTTTAGATGTTCAAGGCAGTTTAATTACACCATGTTAAATCCCTAGGGCGCACGCACACACACACATACACACACACACACACACACACACACACACACACAGTGGCAATAAAGCCGTTGATAATTAGAGTTTGTATTTTAGTCCTCCCTCCCCTCTATCTCTCTGTCTATTCTACCCCTCTTTTCCTCTATCTGACTCATTTGCTGTTGTGTGCCAGAAAAACAGATTGCATGAGATTAAGGTCTGGAATCTGCAGAAAGAGGCAAAAATAAATAAATATGGGCAATTAATTAAAAATGCCCTGTATGAATAAGAGAGGGGTGGTGCGTGTGTGTGGTTGGAGAGGCAGAGAGGTTTTTGGCGGGAGGACGTGTCTAAACACCACCTAGAATGAGAGGCTTAGTGGGTGGATGAGAGAGAGAGAGAGAGAAATCGGGCGAGTTGAGTGCAGGTTTCCTCTCCTTCCTCGTGTCTCTGCTCTAGACAAGTGAGTAAACTAGCGGGATACAATGCAGACCGGGTTTGAGGATTTGTGTGCGTGCGCGTGTGTGTTCTGATGCGTTCACGTTGTGTCACTACAGCCAGTGGGATGGAGGATCCTCTTTGTGACTTTCATAGCATGGCCTGTCTCTAAGGTTGGTACTGTGTGTGTGTGTGTGTGTGTGTGTGTGTGTGTGTGTGTGTGTAATTGTGCTACTCACTCTTTTCATTGGCTATGACTGTAAGCATTGTACACTCTTACCATCACACAAAATAGGTAATCATTCTTTGTTTAGCAGTGATTGTATATATATATTATGTATGTGTGTTTACTTTTCACCTGCTCTGTTTTTTACATGTGGTTAGTGTGGCCAGGCACACACACTACTGTCTCTTTTTCTGTAATGTTGCATTTTCTCTAAAATACTATTTCTCTTCTTGAACTCGTCTTTTTTCCCCTCCTTTCTCGGCCGTTTAGTTATGACACCATTTTTCTATCTGACATTGCCTATTAGCTCTTTTTTGTGGGCGGAGTATTCCATTTCTACTCTAACCAATCACAAGTCATCTGGCCTCTCTAACATTGATTTAATTGGACACTGAAGCTTTTTAAAGCCAGAGAGCCTCCCCCCAAACTACCATTTTTTTGTAATTGTTTTTGTTTTATTGAAAGAACAGAAGTCGATGTTGACAAAATGTGCTATTTTATAGAAAATAGCTTTGTTAAAAGTGTGAGCTCAAATTCACCCAGCCACAAAGGCGCTGTTTTTCTCCAAACTGGAAAACACCGTTGACAAGTACAATACCAGACTTACTGAATGCTTGGCAACATTTGAAAAGTGGGCGGGGCTTAGGAGTCTGGACCAGGCTACCTAGGCTCCTTTTTGCATTTTTCTTTTTATACCTTTCCACCTCAGCATTTATGGAGATAACCTTGTCTTAGACACATTCCATGCATATTTGATGTGTGCTAACCTATAATAATAGGAAGTTCAATGTGTAATAATGATGTGTACATATTTACTAGATGGGATGCAATTACGGGCGTCCAGCGGATGTAAAGTTCTTTGCCTGCCCTGTTTGTTTAGTGAGGTTGGGTGTCCTGGGTCGATTTAAATAAAAGATGAACAACCCCTGAGTGGAAGCTGTGTTGAATGTTCCATTATTGATGAGCATAAATGCCAGCTCATCTCTTCAGTTAATGGCTGGTTAAAAGACTGGGACAGAATGAAAGCTATAGAGGCATGCCATGGGATATAGTTGACATAGAGAATTGTCAGTCACTATAATAATGTTGTTTATTATTATGTAATGATGTAATGTAATTTTAATAAATGTTGTATTACATTGCATTACAGGACATTCCACTTAATACCATTACTGCCTTGCTAACTCTGAGCATTTTTAGCAGAATTCGCATGTAGAAACAGTTGCTGAATCAATGTAATTTACGTATTTAGTGAATATATTGATTTATTATTAGTGCATGCGTAAACTTAAAGGTTTGACCTTGGACATGCAGCAGTCTAGATGGAGTACTTCTCTTCTATAACTATTTTCTCTTTCTCCCTTTCATAAGCTACCGGGGGACCTCATTAGTGGGATCTTGAACATTTCACTTGGTGTTAGTCTGTGTGAATCAGACGCTCAGAAGGATAGTCATGGAGATAATGTTGAAGCTGTATGAAATAGACTTCACAATGGCTGTACTGTTCAGGGTCAGTGTTGCACTACCTTTCAGAGCTGAGCTGCAAGCATGAAGGAAGAGTGGAAGAACATTTTAACAATTACTTAATCGGAAAGTAAAAATCCTCGCCATGTATTTGCTCCACCTGTGTACTAGACCAGTTGATTTGAGCAACGATTTCCCTTTGCCTTGCTGGAAACCTGTGGTTGTGCATGGTTGGAGAAAATACCTGTTTTTATGTTTATTTTTTTGTTGGTGCTTTTACTTTGTGGGCTTGGTTTGTCCATTGTCAGGCATTATCATATTCATCTAATTCATCTGTGTGAATTGCGCCTTGCTGCTCTAGGGCTCTGGTTATACAGTATTCCTGTACTCCATCCATTCCTAACTGGCCTTCCTCACTGTCTCAACAGGGGCTGCACTGAGGAATATGAGATGAAGACCATGGAGCAGAAGCCAGAGCCGGAGCCTTACGCGGTGGGCTACCGGCCCTCCCCACGCCCCGCAGCGTGGAGATGGGACAGTCCACCCATTCCCCCAGGGCTCCACAGCGCCCCCGTGCCCCAGCGCTGGGGGCCCTTGGGTCCCCCGCCTCCACCCCTGCCCCGCTCTCACAAAGGCCTGGTGCCCGTTCCTCACAGGGAGCCCCAGCACTACAGCTCCAAGAGGTGAGACACACGGCAGCAGTGCTGCGTTCATTATGGTCACATTGCATACAGAATAGAGAGAGTCAGCTGTGATCATTTAAAGTGGTGGTGTGTGTGTGTAGTATCATTAAAATCCACCATTCTGGACAGGGCTTTTCCATATATTTGCGGTATCCATGTATAATACCTGAGCAGAATTTGTGTCTTCCTCTAAAGGGTATGATATCTCTCTCTCCAAGGCGTGTGATTGGACATGCACACGCCTCTTGCAGTCTGTGTTACAGGGATTTATCCTTTTTGAAGTGAAGCTTATTAAAGACAATTTACTTGTATGGAGCCACATACACACTGTTGCTAAATACATTGTGGTTAAAACAACCCCTTCCTCTACCTAGATTGCGGTTGAGGCCATTTGTCCAGTTTACAGCTAAACTTGATCTGCCCCCATTGTAATGAATGACCTCTGATGATTGTGTTAGTGGCACTGCAGGTTGCATTTACTATTGGCTCGTTTCCACTGAGCGGTACAGTACAATACGAGTTGGGACGGTAAACCCGGATCCAGCTTGTGTTTCCACCGCCAACAGTACCCTTACTTGATAGGCGGGGTGTATGCCGGATCACGATAGCCGCGTCAAAGTAGCGATCGACATCATACTCGCGACACAGTAAAAACTACAATGGAGGACATCCAGCAGATCTTGTTCTTGCTTCTCAGCATGTGACAACATGCTTCTCAACAGTCTGCAGTGAGTCTAGCTCCACCCTTTAGGTTCCGGACCACTGTGCTAGGTATTTTGGTACCATTCACCACTTCTGACAATTAAAACGGAAATAATTGCGTACCGAATCGAACTGTACTGCACCACTCAGTAGAAACAAGCCATATGTGACCCGGGCCACGTCTGCTGGATGAGTGGGTGGGTAGGTTGGTTGGTTGTGGTACATTTCTTTTCGTTGCTCAACACTTTCTGCTCTCCTCCAGGCCAGTGAGTTACCCAGAGAACCACTACAGCATGTCTCCTGTGGGTAGCGATAGAATGTGGCCCTATAGGAACCCCTCTGCCAGCTTCTCTTCCCCTTCCTCTGGCCTGGTGGCTCTCTCCCCAATGGGGCCTCTAGCAATCACACCGGGCCCATTTGTACGCTACAAACCCTCCCCTGACAGGTGTGTGGTCTTCTTGTTCTGTGTCCTCCTGTCAACTTTCCCTGCTTTGATCATGAGCGAACACGCCAGATAACAAGTGTTTTGTGGACTAGAAGAGGATTCTATTGACTCATAAGCTGTGTAAATAGTGTAGTCTGTAGACTAGAGACACACATTATCCTAGATAAAGGTTTTGGTGTGTGGGTGGCTTTTTTTTGGACTGCGTGGGGGTGGATGACATCCTGCCCAACCAGAAGAGCAGGTTTTAGTCCTTAGGAAACAAAAGGAGAACAGAAAACCAGGAGAACTCGTCAAAGTGTTTTGCTTAAACGGATAATTACAGTTTTTATGGATCTTGTTTTGCTGGAGGGCATTTTTGTGTGTGGGTGTGAGGTTGCCATTAGCCAACTACTCTTTGTGCTGCTTTGTCTCTTTGTTTAGTGTGTCAGTTTGTGTGTGTGTGTGTGTGTGTGTATATGTGCGCATGGCATTCACTTATCAATAACCCAACAGGTATGGTACAGGGCAGCGCCCCGCACCTGGCTATGAGCCCCACCTTAATCTGGACATCACCTCCAGTGGAGAGTCCTCTTCTGGCTTTACTAGCCAGGAGAGCACCATGGAACGCTGCAAAACAGGTACACACATACTTCACAGTACACACACACTTCACTAACTCACTCTCACACACACACACACACACACTTCACTCACACACACACTTCACTCACACACACACTTCACACACACACAAGCTAATAAATTATACATGATATTATACATGATATTTTATTTTGAAATGGGCCCCAATACGACTAATTCCTTTATGGACCACTGAAAAATGGCAGTTTGTGGACTTTATACTCTATACTGACTGTATACTGGCATAGTAGATGTAGCAGCAGCTGTGCCAAGGCTAACCCTTCTTCTGTATACATACTGTCGCGACCTTTGAAGCAGGAGCAAAATAACTCATTCTGTACCAAAAAATAAAAATTAAATTAATGAAAACACCTTAAATCGAGTATACATTGTTTCAAATAAATTTATATAATATACACTACCGTTCAAAAGTTTGGAATCACTGAGAAATATCCTTGTTTTTTATAGAAACTTATAGATTTTTTCAATGGAATTAACTTAAAATTGTTAAAAAAATAAAGTCTAGACATTATTATTTATAAAACCCCTCACGGAGTAAAAAACATATTGAACAAAGAAGGCTATCACTCCATTTCGCAACGCCATGCCATACTTTGTTGATGGCGTTAGGAACCAATTTCATCCAACAACAGGACAATGACACAAAGCACTGCTCCAAATTATGCAAGAACTACTTAGGGAAGAAGCAGTCAGCTGGTATTCTGTCTGTAATGGATTGGCCAATGCAGTCCCCAGATCTTAACCCTATCGATCTGTTATGGGAGCAGCTTTACCATATGGTACGAAAAAATTGCCCATTAGATTGTGTCCAACTTATGGACATGACTCAGGAAGCTTGGAGTGCATGGCTATAATTGAAGCAAACGGAGGATTCTTTGAAAGCAAAGTGTGAAGCACAAAATTGTTATTTCCAACCTTGTCAATGACTCGACTATATTTAATTTTCCTTTCCTTATTTTCATGGAAAACAAGACGTTTTTCCAAGTGATTCCAAACTTTTGAACTGGGGTGTACATTCATTTTCAAGTACTGTATATCAAATTATTCTATGATCCAAAGTGTTCCATGGCCTAGTGGACTTTTTAATACTAAGATACACTAACCACATCAAACCAAAACCTTTGACCATGATTAGGGTGCTGTGTTAAAATGTACTAGGATTTATTTCTCTTTGCTAAACACAGATGGGTGGTGTAAGGAGTTTTAATCCTCTGTGTGTGTGCGCTTTCTGTCTAGAGCCTCTTTGGCATGTACCCGTGTCATCGCGGGGCCAGAGGAGACCAGCCAGGCAGGATGTCCTGGGGAAAGACTCTCCAAAGAGGCACTCAAAGGTTAGCCTGCAGCACTGACCTCTCCCATGCCAGGGCAGGCCAATGTCTTCTGGCCATGCCTTGTCTTCTATGGTCACAAGCAGCTTCTAGCAGACTTATCCAAAGTGACTTACAATAAGTATTTGTCAATAGCTGACTAGGTCATACACCAGTTATTGTAAGCTAACAGCATCAGGCCTAAC
>JAOEHI010003867.1:0-10448 GCA_025447815.1 Percopsis transmontana | reverse complement strand
GTGTGTGTGTGTGTGTGTGTGTGTGTGTGTGTGTGTGTGTGTGTGTGTGTGTGTGTGTGTGTGTGTGAGGGAGGGAGAGAGAGAGCGAGAGAAGTGACTAGTTATGGATCGAGCACATTTCTCCTCTCGCTTTTGTTTCTGTCCCTGTTGCTATAGTAACGGATGGTAATTTAACGTCGGAGGCGCGTGCCCTGCTGACCGACAGATAGCTACAACCTGAGGCATCGGCCTACACACACTCACACGCACACACACACATATGTGCGTAAACATGCACAATGCAGCCAAAATGCCAGTTTACTAGTGGTTAACTAATCTAGCCTACACCCACACACACACACAAAGACAAAGAAAACTTTGCCCCGCCATCATCTTAAATTGAATCTTAAATAATTTGTTTCATCGAGCTGTCACAATAAGACACAATTAAGATTGTTTCATGATGTTGATCAAATATCACCTGAACTGAGAGACCTGTATTAATACAGAATTGTCTTTGCAGCTGAAAAATCCTTGTAATGTGGTTAACAATAACATTTACTAATAATATGAATCATATGTACAGTATATGTATATGTATGTATCATGCTGTGTGTAAAGACTCCTTTACTACCGACTGAGGTTAAGGTCGGTATTAAATGAGAACAGAAATGTTCAGAGACTAATTTTCAATTGATAGATATTATGGAAAGGAACACCAGTGACAAAAGTACCAACATGGGCTCTTTTATGTATGTAATGTTTTTGTCGTGGTTTATTTGTGCAGGTCTTTTAATCTTACAGGACCTAAATAAATCATAATTTTAAGTATCATTCATACATTTCTGACGGCTAGAGAGCAGAAATAGACTATTGTCTACCTCAACCCAGTTGCCATCCACCTCGTGGAAGAGCACACAGAAGGGGTCGGACTTGGAGGCTACGTCTCTGTCCAGCAGGTTGGCTGCAGTGACGGACAGCTCCACCCGCGTGACACAGTGCTGGGCCCCAACACTGGAGGCCTGGCTCCCAGCTGTGGAGCCTAGAGTGTAGGCCATGGTTCTAGAGCTGGGCAACAACAGAAGAAACGAAGGGGAAATCCAGTTTAGGTTATACCTGCTCTCTCTCTCTCTCTCTCTAATCTCAAGCTTTTTTATACTTTGTGTTTTGTTGTGAATTCGGTTGCTGTATGCAGCTGCTTTCTCCACTAGGTAGACTAGATCTTGAAAGAGAGATGCTAAATGTGTCCAACCTGGTAAGTAAAATACAAAAATAGAATTCAAGTAAGTAAGTAAATAAGTACGTAAGTAAGTAACTAAAAGTGAATACCACATGTGTTCAAAAGATGGTTTTGCTTCTAGCAGCAGTGGCGCCAGAATACTGTCTGTTGCTAAGCTACTATTGTGTAATATAAGCAGCATGCCACACACATCGCAGACCCCTCCCATTTAATACATGTAATGTTAATCGACGGTGTGACAGTTGGTGTTCCAGCTATTAGCAGAATTAGATGACAACAATATTTTGGTCTCAGTAAATACTTAGGCCTATATAATACAAATAAGAAAGGCACTCTAGTTACACGTACATGAGACAATTTTAAATATTTCCCTCAATCTTGTAGGCTACATGTTTATTGAAGATTTGTTGAAGAAATCTTCAATGCGCATAAAATATTGAGCGACTTATCCTAGTGGGTCAATGATTATAAACCTACGTTTCAAATTTGTTTAAAAATATATGACCCCAAATATTTTTTAACTTGATATTGAACTGACTAGCCTAGACCATTGACATACAGTAGTGTCCTATACGGTAGGTTATGCTCTTTTACTGCTGAACTGCTGATTGAATAAATAAATAGTGATCAGCCGCCTGTTTTTCACCCCAAACACCTTTCAGCTATTCCACAGAAGAGAAGAAAATGAAATGCGTTGATTTTCCAAAATCAAGCAATCTTGTTTTAACTAGAGAAGGCAGTCTTTCTTTGCAGCATTGCACTAACAACGTGGTTAATTCAACATCCAATTAACATTAAAGAAAATGGGCTGCATCAATTGACTTACCTCAAGAAATGAAATTCTCAATATCTTCTCAGTCAGCAATTGTTTATAAAAATCTCACAATAGGCCTAGATCCTACCGAAACACTTAAAAAAGAGCACAAATTGGAGTTGTCATTTTTATCCCAACTGTCATGGAAGCTGTGACATCTGGATCATTGTTGTAGCTTACGATCCATCCACAGTGTCCTCACTCTCTGGGATTAAAGCGAGAGTGATTTGGATGGAGATATTCAAGTGGCTGCACCACTGCTCTCACGAACTGCGCCTGCTTAGCCAGACGCTCCGCGGCACCGTTTACGGTGTTTAAGTAGCCTACTAGTGCTTACACGCATCAGTTTAACCTATTTGGAGAAACTTCTGGACAAACGCTATTTCAAACTAAGTGCGAAGTGCGAACTGCCGCATCTGTGTTGACGTCATCTCACAACATCATATCACTCATAATTCAAACAAAATATGAGCGAATATGAATGAAGTGTAGCGGGAGTCGATATTTGAGATTATATGATTGATGCTCTTCTCCGGCTCGCACTCCCTGGTATTGTTTGCTCTCCAAGCGCCCTCTTGTGTCAATTTTTTATAGTGTGAGGTCTATCTAATGTTGGAGTAATCATCATTAAATGATGATAAGTGATAAAACAGTTCATTGCTACTGAAGCATAATTGCCATTCAGACATTTAATTATTCCTTCCAAATTTAACATTGTATATATTACTTTTTTAAATTACAAATGTATAGTCAATGTTAGAAGGATTGTTGAGACCATTTTGAATATTCTTAATGCCAAAACATAGACCATAAAGGAAGCAAATTGAAATACAGTAGAGGATTATACGAGTGAGGGAGATAGGAGAAAGGAAGATAGGAGATAGGAAAAAGAAAGAGCATATTCACCATAATGCTTCCTCTTTATTTCTTAAACTCATACAATCCACAAAAATAAAAGCAAATGGTCATGTAAACTGTTATACAGTACTGTTATCCTCTCTCTCTCGTTCTTTGTGAAATCTTCCCATTGTGACGGTTTTCCATTTGCTTCTCTTTTTATCTGTCTTTTTATCTGTCTTAACACCCAATTTTCAGTACTGTAAAATTTGTGGTTCACGCTACTCTGAAAATCCTTCCGTCAAATATTTGTCACAATCTATACAGTACTGATTCATAGCTGCTTGTGTTGCAGTGCTCTATTAACACTGTAACACATGGATACAGAGTGGGAACAGTGCTTTAAGAACTGATAGCTCAATGGGATGCACAAACAAAGACACTAGCGAGACCCCAGGCCCGGCAATATTGTGACATTACTCACTGTTTTGGAAGGTTAATGTTCTCATTAACACTGTTCTATTCAATTCCCTAAACTAAACATTTGACACGTATTTTACATTCAATCCAGATAAATACATACATATTTATTAGTTTCCATGGAAATGGACAATTCCTTTTTGTGCGACCAGAACAGAAATAAATACGAACATGGAAAGAGAGACCAATACCGAAATTTAACTGTAAATTTGTATGTATTTCATCACTATAAGAACTATGGCCTCTCAATTATAAATACATATAACAGATTCTAAATCTCAACCATAATCATGAGTAAACATTAAATAATATGTATTGCCTTCTATTCAGAGAAGGCTTTACATACATTTAGCTCCTACTGCGTTTTCAAAGTAAAAGCAAAACAACTCAGTTTCCCAAACACAAAATGCCCAAACATAATGAAAGCATGAATGTGTATGAACATAAAATTATCACATATTCACATATTCTAGTATTGATCTGATCTAGTACGATCAGATCAATTCTTAGTGCAGGAATTCAGGAATCTCTCTCACTCATTGGCATGTTACAATAAATACAAAAGCAGCCACTTAAATACTTACATACTATTAATTTAGCACAGCACCATGCGACACTGTTTCCATGAGTAGACAGTGTGTTACAGAAGTAAGGCTTTAAATAAAGGGAATGGGACTAGTCTGAACAATGCTCGTTAAGTTTGGTTTAATTCTATATCTTCTCTCTTGGGTGTAAACAATATCAGTTACGTCTGTTGGACTAGGTGGATAAAAAGTTGAGCCTCCAGTCCTGCCTTTTGAGTGTCTGAATTTCACTAGAGGAGACAGGGTTTCTCCAGAGTCTGGAAGAGAAAGATATAGACAGCCCATTCATACAGTACATGGAACATGGAACATAGACACATTGAGTGCGTTCATACATGACATGATCGTTTTGGATGAATTATAGGGAAGGCTGGATAAAACGTGGGCATTCTGTCTCTTTTTATTGTTTTTTTTTTTTTATTGTGTCTATTTTATCGTAGACCACGGCATTTCTGACAGTGCCACAAAGCTGCTTTCAGCCTCTGCACAGATTCTCAGAGTTGAACATCCAAATCAACTGGTTATGGCAATACAACAAATGCACGCTTCAGCCATAATGGATGATGATCCAGGAAATCATACTACTGTAGGTGAAACAGAAGCTGATATTGTCGGGTTAAGCTACATGTTTGAGGCCTAGGGTTATAGTGTTTACATTTATCTGATAATATTACAAAATGGGTGTAATGCTACAACTCTAACTATATTATAGCTACAATTGTTGCCATGGGCAGAAATTCTAACTTTAGTGTTGAAATATAATATAATTATCAACAATTAATTTACAGACATTTACAGTAGACATATAAATAATAATACTTTAAACAGCAAAAATGCTTATTATATATTATGAATTATAGCCTTGTATGCCTTGTATTTATCTGTTTAGTGAAACTGCTCTAGATACTAGCTAGTTTCTATTGGGAGTCTATGCCTCATTGAGCTAATCACTGACATTATGATTACCTGATGAGTTGTAGAGCAGGACAGAACGGTAACACTCTCAGCAAGGCCTCGGCTCCAAATGCACTGATGCAGTTGGACTCCAGACTGGGAGGAATATTAGCGTATGTCACTTATGTATCATCGAACATGTGTATGAGCAGCTTTCTGGACGTGCAAGGCTAGCGGTAGCGCTAACGCAGACATAAAGACAATTTTGTTGGGTGCAAAGTGGTTTTTCTCTTGCCTGGGTGTGTTTGCTCATGTCCCGGGGCACCATGACATTGCTTGCGCCAAAATGGGCGTGGGGGCGCAGAAGAGGGTGTGTCAGTCAAAATCAGGTAGCGTAATGCTAGTTTGGTGTTAAATAAAACCAAATATTGCGCTAGCATCTCCGCCTGGTCAGACCACATTAGACGCAGGCGTTGAGTGGTATTTTACGGGCTTTAGGCGAAGGTGCACCAAGCACAGACACACACGCCACTTTTGTGTATGTTATGTTGGCCTATTTTTTTGAATAATTTAAAACTAATGACTACTGTCCAAAATATATGCACGTGTATCATGGTGGTCTGGACCAGTCTGGATTTTCGCCGTCTGTTATGAAATTGGCAGTTTGCCGAGACAGAGAGTGCGCTGCTGTTAAAGGGAATAAGAGGAGCCAATTTGATTGGTCATAATTAAAGACAGTGGCGTCCACTTACCGCCGTCCTGAAATTAGCAAAAAAGTATTGGCCACACCATAGATATTCTTGCGCCGTGCATCTCCGCTTATGTCTTGAGCGGGAAACAAGGGCCCATAGTGTTAGTGTTAGTGTATGTGTGCACACTGAACATAAACTTACTCCAGTCTGGTTAGCCGCTGACAGTGAAGCATGACTCTGGCCAGCTCTACTGCTACATCATCTCCACAATTATTCCATCCCATACTACACAGAGATAGACAGAGAGAGACAGATGAGAGAGAGATGCATAATAACAGAAGTGGAAATATACTGAATATACAGCCATGGAAAAAATTAAGAGACCACTGCATATTTTTGTAAATATATTCAGATAAAAATATTAAAAAAAAATATATATATATATACATAAATATATTTTTTTAAAAAATATATATATATACATAAATATATATTAAATAAAATATATATAAATATATATTTTGTAACGATGCGTCAGGGATTGGCGACTGTCAGTGCGAGCCAGAGGAACAAAGCAGGCAGACGTAGAAACGGTGTACACATAAAGCGTAATTAAATACAAAACACAAAGTACAGGTAAGCAATACAGCAAAACAATGACCAACAGCAGCTAGTGCTGTTGGGGAACTTAAATAATGACCATAATGAACAAAGGAGGCGCACCTTTGAGGGGCTAATCCCCCACAGGTGCGCAGCCAGGACGGGATGCACCAATCGTGACATATTTAAAATTGTGCAGTCTCCTAATTTTTTCCATGGCTGAATATGTATATATACTGTACATATGCATTTCATATGAATTGTTTGTTTTGTTGACAAAATAAAATGAATAAATACTGTGATGTATGATACAGGATAATTTCCAGGAGTTGTAGTAAAACCAGTGGATCTCTCACGGCATTTTATCTGCATCTTACCTGACCTCCTGTATGTGGGGGCAATAGGCTAAGCTAGCAGCTACGACACACAGCTCTGATGTCTGGATGGAGGTCAGACTGAAAGGAGACAGGAATGGAATATTTATGAACAAGGTAGAAAATATATATATCAAAGTTGAATAGAGCTGAATTATATGTTTTGAAATGTGACAAAGAGTATGTATAAGACTTACTGGAGTTTAGTGAGATTCTTCATCTGGGGAAGAGCCATGGAAAGACTGAAACAGCCCTGAGAGCCTAGACTGTTCTGCGATACACTAGAAATGCGCGCACACACACAGACACACACACAGACACACACACTGGGCATAAGTATGAACAAGCTACTGGGCCATTCTAACTACACAGTAATCAATACCACACAGTAGGGTGTGTGAAGCATGCTAACAGGTGGAGCGTACTCTAGCACGGTGAGGTGTGTGAGGGAAGGCAGAACGAGAGCCATCCTGGCAGCTGTCCGCTCACCAACGCAGTTACTGGAGAGACTGGAAAAGAGCCTCACATTGTTCACATCCTTTTACAATGTAAAACATTGACTTTATATGTTGAAAAAAGCAATGATAGATTTGGTTAATCAAATACAGCAATTATTTAATTTTGAATCTTTATAGCATTGTATTATAGTGAAAAAACTATACAGTCCAGGGTTGCTTTTGTTTTTTCACATTTAATACCACCTTTATACAATTACACCCTTGATAGTATTTATACAATTATTAACTGAAGAGCACAAAGGATTGAAAACCTGGAGGCTGGAGTCCCCTGAACTAGACAATTCGGAAGCCAGAATGGTCAATAACCAGTTATAAAAAGATAGGAAAAGGTTAATGTAAACCAAATTCAGAGATGAACCTGTAGAACCCGTACATGAGGATTGGTTGAGCACTTATGTAAATAGTGTTCTTACTGTAGCTCTTCAAGTTGATTACAAAGCTTCAAGGCATCCATAAGCTTTTCTCCTGACTGGTCACTAATGTTGTTCTTTGACAAGCTGGAGAACACAGACATAAAAATGAATGCACAATAAAGCTGCATACAAACAGAGAAGTCAATGTTAATAATTAGCTGTGATGAAACTCTGAACCTAATGTAAAGGGCAGTGCAGCATAAATCATGCCTTTTGTGTCCTCACTCTTTAAGGCTATAAGTAATTAGAAAAAAAGTAATCATTTACCATTTACTTTCCGTTAAAAATACAGTAATAACATTCATACATACAGTTAAGTTGGAATTCCAATATTGAATCATATTAAACCGTCTCCCATCCGTACCTGATCTTGGTCAGGTTTGTCCACTGAGGAAGACTGATCAGCTGTTCCACTCCTTCATCCCCCATCATCCAGCTATCCAACCTGGCACAACCAGAGCACAGTCAGTCAACATGTTCACCCTCTCCTTGCTAAGAGAGGGACTTGGAAGCGTGGGTACGTGGCATAGTTTTAGTTTGTGCCTGAGAGTGTGTGTATGTGTGTAACTCACTCAATCTCCTCCATATGTTGGAGTCCTTCCATAGCCTGTAGAAGACCCTTCACTCCAGATGGACCTCTCCCAGTGTTTATGTTATTGAGACTAGGACACATGCCACACACACACACATCATTTAGATGCATAGGTGCTTTTCAGGAAAACGGCTCTCCTTGAAAGAATTACTACGGCTATGTAGCTACGTTTTCATACATTTTCCATCAAACATATTCCACCATAAACCCAATACTATGTTAGGAAAATGAAAACCATCCCTTTATAACATCAAGTCACGGGACACTATGACACTATGGGACACTGCTAGTCTTTTCTAGCTGATTGGCAGGCCATACTGTTCGTAATGGAGTAGATTGTTAACCAACTTCAGCCTCCGTAAAGAGCTGGTCTGAGATAATCCTCGGGCCAGATACATGCTGCAGTCGTCATCCAAATGGAACGAGTCCAAACTGGGGACACACATACACACACATTTAAACAATTTACAGAGCAAATAGAAGTAAGTGTGTGCGGAAGGTGTGTATTCTACCAAAGTGCTTCCAGCCTGTCACAATGCATCAGCGATGTGATGAGTGCCTTTCCTCCGGACGCAGTCCACCCGTGGCAGTGCGACAGACTGCAGGAGAAATATTGCAACAGGGTGCATTAAGTGGGTTACATGATGATTTCAAGATTTAAATCATGTTTACTGGATTATTTCTAATGTGACAGGTGTGCCATTGTTCTTACTCGACCGATTTGAGAGTGCCAGAAATCATCCGGAAGGTTGTGGCCAGAGTTTCAGCTCCGCTGTCACTGATCTCATGACCTGACAGACTGAGAGAGGTCAAACACACACTAATAAAACACACAAAGCATGGTTTCGGCCATGTAGTGTGCATTGGACACACACTTGAAATGCTTGATTATCTGGTGCTGATGCTAGATACTCGGTACGATTAAATAGACTAGAATAGAATAGAAAGAATAGAATACTAGATTAGAATCTAGTATGGAGCATTCAGACACGACCAGTCCTGTCGACTGACACTTACCTGAGAGTGGCGAGCCGAGACAGAGAGGGCAAAACAGAGCTCAGAAACTCAGGCACCTCGTTTCCTAGTGTGTTCTGGGACAAACTGCATAGAGGAACAATAGGTTACACTAAATGGTAGCATTAAATGCATTCTACTGTGACCATCGCAGGAGGATTTCAACAGTCTGTGGAAGTCATGTGATCTGTCTCCTTCTTTCTTTGTCTAAAAGAGGTAAATGCTGCGGAATTTCCATGGCAGTGTTGGATGCCATGGCAACTGTAGGTTGCGGTGCTTATGTTTGTTGGATTAAATATAAGTTACTCACTCAAGCGCTACCAGAGGAGACTGATTGAGAATGCTGCCAATGGCCAGTAGGTGGCGATCTTCAACTGCGCAGTCCACAAAACTAAAGAAGAGGATAAAGGGAATTTCCCTTATGCTTGATAGATACTTTACTCCATGCCACCATGCCATGACACCATGGAAACCACACATATTGTCACTAGACTAAAAGGTTTGCTTCCTGTCCCATTTACCGTTATGAATGAATCTTTAAAAGATAAAAAAAAACATTCACCCTATTTTCTCTGCAGACATATAGTAAACAGGATCTGTGGAGTTGCCACTGAAAAGAGGAAGACAAACAGATAAAAAGATAAAAGTGTTTTAAAAAAAAAAACATGTGCAATGCTATGGCATTCATGTTATTATAAGAGGTTTACAGTAAATGGCAATAGTTTGTATATTTGTATTTGTCCTATTATAACTATTCATAATATGTAATATAGAGGTTTATATTTTGTTTTACATTGGAAATCAAATACCATGAATGTACCTGGTATAGGAATTAAATGTCAAGTGTAGAGTGGTTTGCTGTACCCTGAAAGATGAATGCAAATATAGTTCATATGTTACACCAGCACAATAAACAACAATATAATGCAGTAAAAGGTGTGTATGTGTGCGTGCATGCATGCATGCATGCGTGTCTGACTTACCTAACAGAGCGGATAGTTCTACAGCAGTTCAGACAGTGAACCACCAAATCAACAGCTGCTTCTGATCTAACCCAGTGTTCCTCCACACTGATAATAAAGTAGTTTTATGTGAGTATAGTGTTCACAGTAACACATCTATCAGACACAGCAATGGCTATCAACTAAACTGGCCACAATAGAATCAGATCAGAATAAACACCATCAAGCACGTGTGTCTAACTCATCTCTTTTGCTTGGCTGGTGGTATATGTCACAGCTATTGAAGCAATGTGCTGGAAGTGTATTGGAATTGACTGACTGATGTTAAAAGAGAGCAAGTCTTCCCTGTGCATATATTTTTATGTAATATTATTATGTAAGTTGGTGTTATACTGTGATGATTATGTGTTCCCTTAATTTGTTTGAGTAGTGTATTTACATTGTATGTAAATTGA
>JAOEHI010003866.1:0-10448 GCA_025447815.1 Percopsis transmontana | reverse complement strand
GTATGTATATATATATATATATATATATATATATATATATATATATATATACAGTATATATATATACTGTATATATATACACTCAGTGACCTCTTTATTAGGTACACATTTCCCCTAATAAAGTTGCCACTAAATGAGTGGAACCTGGTGTGGTCTTCTGCTGCTGTAGCCCATCCACATTAAGGTTCTATGCCTTGCTGGTTCAGGTTGTCTTCTGCTTACCACTGTTTTAACGCGAGGTTATTTGAGTTAATGTTGCCTTCTTGATAGCATGAACTAGACAGCCTGGCCAGTGGCCCTTCTCCTCTGACCCAAGCCGTTTCTGAGACACTTCCCATCTAACTTAGATCACACTGATGTTTGGTCTGAACAACATCTGAACCTCTTGACTGTGTGTGGATGCTTTTATGCATTGAGTTGTGGCCACACAGTTGGATAATTGCATTAATGAAAAGGTGTACAGTTGCATCTGTTAAAGCGGCTGAATGTCTAGTACGCGTGTTATTGTGAAACAAGTTGACAGGAAGCAATTCCACTAGTCTAGCCATCTGTAAACTCTATCATCCAGATGTGTGCATGTTGTGTACGGTGTTTGGCTTCCATCCACTGCTGGACACATTATCATGAAGAAATCCTATTCTCTGTAAAGGCGTGCCCTTCTGAATCCTTTCCCGGACTGAGCGTGGACACCCTGCGTGTGAACTGCGTCCATGTGTGTGCGCGCGTTCCTCTGTGTGATTCATCAGTAAAGCAGTAACAGTCTACGTGCAGACACATCTGGCACAAATTAACCCAACATCGTCACGTTGTCACATGCTTTGTGTTTGTGTGAGTGTGTGTAGGCCTAGGTATGTGTGTTTGTGTGAGTGTGTGTAGGCCTAGGTATGTGTGTTTGTGTGTGTGTGGGGGGGGGGGGACAGGGGGTAGGAGATCGTGATCGAGTTTTTGTACGGAGACGGCAGTTATATAACATCAGCATGATTATAAGTAATGCAGTAATTGTGGATAATTGTGGTAAGTAATGCATGATCCACATGGGATCATTTTTGGGTGAAAAATATTCTGGATACATCTCAACAAGTGGGCTGATGTGTTATTCATCGCCCACCCTGTGCCCCGGGACATGCCCCTCTGCCCATGTGACACCCCTGCGCATTGATCAGACAACACTACAGTCCCTGCCTACGTGTAATTACATTAGTGAGTCACCGCATGCTATGAACAAGTCTTATGGGACTGTTTAGGCGACCTAAAATAAATTCGGATCTCTTAAGTCGAAAGCATGAATTCAGTCTGATCACTGATACTTCAGTCTCTGTACAGGTTAAGAAAAGAAATACAAATTGACATTTGGGCCAGCAGTAAACAGTTTTTAGGTTTTCATATATGCTTCACATTCATATTTTCTACAAAAATAGTGTGATGTGCACAAGGGTGGATACCTTGTGCACATCACACTATTTTGTAGGAAATACGAACACTGGTTTCATGTGAGGATTGAGTTTAACCAATTGAGTGAAACCTATAATAGCTGAATTCTTGCCCAGTTGACCTGCTTGACCCCACAGTGTGTAGCGCATTGCCTGGACAGCTCCACTGGCTGGCTTGGTACTATTCATCAAACCGCGTTTCAAACAAGAGGAAGGACACCAGATCTGTACATAGAAAACATCCTGTGCCTCCATTTATTCACAAAACCATACACTACACGACCTGCGACCAGAAATACTGAGAGATATATAACAGGGAGAGAATATAAATGTGCTGATAGCATATACAAGTGTTAATGTTGCAATGCTCAGCTGGTGGTTGTACTGTATAAGGCTAAATGTTTGATGTGTCCTCTCTGGTTAGAGGAGATATTTCATCTCCTCCAGATTGGAATGAAACACAGAGAGTATTTTGCTCAATGGCAGCACTGGAACTATTGTGTGTTTTAAGGTAATAAGTTACAGTACATCCCAGTGAGGTTTGGCTTAGTAGTATACTGAACACAAAAAAAGTAAAGTTTAATTCGATTATAAAGCTTCCACAATTGTTGTCCGTTCTTACATTTTCATACCCTGATTTATGGCATGCTTCAGCTTGTGCACATTCAAGTTTATTTGTCATACGTTTAAAAACAGGCTCCATGGACAGAAGATCTGATCCTGAGTTTCTGGGTGGTTTTGATGATTGTACATGGCCTTACGGCCCAGAGCTGTGGACTCAGGTACCAAACAGTGATGATTTAAAGAGTCCACCTGCATCTTTTATGTCCTCACCTACCTCAGAAAGTAAAGGTGTCTTTTTGATGATGGAGCTGGTGTTGTGGGACCAGGTCAGGTCGTCAGAGATCTCGAGGCCTCTACAGCAGTGCCGTTGACGGTGATGCAGCCTTTTCTTTTCCTCCTGAAGTCAATAATCAGTTCTTTAGTTTACCTGACATTCAGGTACAGGTGGTTGTCTTGCACCACACTGTGGCCCTCCAGATAAGAGAGTTACAAAGACCCAGGGCCCGTAGCTTTGTGTATGTATTCCTATTCTCTACATATTGTAGGGCATCATCAGCAGATCTGTTATGTCGATAAGCAAACTGAAGTGATAAAAGGAACAGAGAATGTTACATTTTACGACGGGCATGGCTAGTCGAGACATTTCACTACAGAAGTGAATGCCTGTATTTGTCTGTATTTAGTAGATTATGTACAGCCTGTACACTCGACAGCCTGCAGTACAGAAACTGTTTGGTATTATTGTAATTGAGACAACTTTCTGTAAATCCCTCCCTTGTCTTAGTGATTTACGAGGTATGAACACATGGTTCCTATGTCTAGCCGAAATTCCGCCTCTGTCTAAACATCATGCACACACACAGACACTCACACACCACATGTACAGACGTACAGACATACATACACACCGCTTCAAACCAAACGGCTGCATCCACAAATGTGTAGGATATCAGGTTATATACAGTATCAGATATGTTATATAATATATCAAAACTATTTAATTTACTATTTAATAATAATAATTATGCATAAATGCCCCTGATAGCCCAATTAGATTGAACCTGTTAGAACATTGATGAGAAACACAAAAGGTTTTGCCTTATAGGCTCACACATGAACCCTCATAGAGTCTTGAACCACATAAACACATAAACAAATCTAAGCTAGCAACATTCGTGACTCTAAAACACATTTTTTAACTCTCTGGATTTCATTAAAGAAAGACGACCCACCCAACGCACGTAATACTCAGCTAATAATGAAATACTGGCCAGCTAAGGAAATCAAATTTTTCCTATTGGGAGGGACCTTCCGCAAATGCATTCTGGGTAACTGCCAGGAGCAAAAAGGGAATAGCCAATACCGTTATGTTAGCTATCAAGTATCAGCTATTATGATGAATTAATGACAATTCATTGTGATTTCGGTGGGGATTTGCAGAGGGATGAGGAGCTAGGGCGAGGGCTTGGGGACTAGGGTGAAGGCTGAGGAGCTAGGGCGACCATTTCATTACCTCACTGAGATTGGGTGAGGTTGTGTGTGGAGAGGCAGGCTGACAGAGGTGAGGATGTGGATTCACAGCAGCAGGGAAAGGAGTGGGTGATACCGTTATCGGATCGGACAAGTTGACTTATGCTGCTGTAACTATCACTTAGATTATAAATTGTAGTTACTACATTAATAGAGTTTGTTAATTTTGCCTTGCTGCTTCTTCTTTAAGGCCATTGTTATGTAAAGTACAAACAGTGATGATGATTATTATTAATAATATAATTATCTTTATGCCTCTGCGTTCACTGTTTTTCTCACACCTCCACCTCCAGTAATTTATTTCAGATCAAAACATCTCTTGATTTTCACTTTTGACGGAGGAGTGTTTCAACAGATGTCTTTCTGCGTGTGTGTGTGTGTGTGTGTGTGTGTGTGTGTGATGGATTCTGCAGAAGACAGAGAGCGTCTGTCCTGCCAGCCAGAGGAATGAGAGGAAGCATTTCATACATTTGTGGTAGTACTGTTTACAACCTGACTCCCAGCATCCCAGCCTCTTCCACTGGATTTGCAGAACAGCCACCACCCTTTAACTACCGGTATGTGAACATTACTGTAACATGTCTAGAAAATGTATTTTGAGAATTGTTTTTGTATGTACTGTATTTTTTACATGTATTATACTAATGCAGAAGAAACACATAGTTCTGTGGGTGACTTAAATGCATTATACAGTTATTTATAATGTTTAATGTAATTACCATGTTCAGATATTTCAGGTAAATGCATTATGAGTTTAAGGGTCCGCTAAGGGATAGCAGATACATCATAAAATGATCCAAAATCTGGAGGTTAAATCACAGATTTATTTCCAGGACATCATCAAGCAATGCTAAGTATTTAGGTCACAGCAGGGGCGTTTGGATCCAAATAACCTTTTCTGTGGATCTTCCCTCCAGTAAAGCAATGGAAGCGCCATTCAGTGCTCACAAAATGGGAAAGACATCACATAACAAATGAGCACACACACACACACAAGTATACTGCCTGCATGTGCTCATGTGTTTAAACATACAGTATACGTAGATATCCTGTTCCATGACACAATCCTAGAAACACTATGCAATGGGGCGCTATGTTGGTCCTTCCAAGTAGGACTCACAGTCAAAGGTCAAAGGTTAAACCCTAAAGAGCAGAGCTAAGACTTGACATCTGACATCTGAGGTCCACCACAGACAAATAGCCTCATCTAGGGAGTGCTTCAGAGTCAGGCAGTTGAGGTAAGCAGATGTAAAATAGGAAGAGAGAGCCATATAAGCAGTTGGAACAATAACTCGTACTTTCCATATAAGAGTTAGATTTATTATGACTTTAGCAATATTATTATATTTTCTCCCCGAGTTTGTTTCTTTCACAGTGAGTCACTGCGTGGATTGCAATAATTGCACTGCAGTAATCTATAAATCTACACAGAAAAAAAAAAATCAAATGTGTTTAACCTGAAGACTACAACATATCAGTGTAATGTTTGAATGCAGTTTAGCACAGCTCTCCCCACCCACCACTGTTGTAAACACGGACGAATGTGAAGTTTATTTTCCCTCTACATAGACAAACACACGTCACGGTAAACATGTTTATCCATGTAGCTCTACAACAAACTCGACACAGCTGCACGCAACAGACACGTAAGCTGGTGTAGCACGCTGCGCTCACTACCACCCTTCCGTCCCCATATCCTGCTGTACATCCATTCCTACCCTCTCAGAAATCAGCAAATTAGACCAAATTAGAAATAAAAATAAAATGAACCCAATACAATATAGTACCCCACTCTGTATTGTGCTGGTCTGCCTTATCCTACCTTACTCTGCCATATGCTATCCTATCCTTCCCAGTCTCGGCTATATCCTATCCCATCTTATTACTATTATGTCATTTAAAAGCAACTTACAGTGAGTACAGTACAGTAATACACGTATTAAAATGGGGACTTTGATGATTTTACACTTTCAAGATGTGTTTATTCCTCATGAGGAGTGCTATACAAAGCATGTGAAACATGTTTGAAGAATATGACCAGTGACATCACTAAGGTTACAATGCTTACACTGGGATAGTAGACAGTTACCACGTTTGAGAAGAAACCCGCATTGCTCTGGGTGGAGTGATGTCTCTAGGGTAACATTCTTCATCCTCCCCGGAGCTCTACCCAGAGCCATGGTTGTTTAGGAGGATTAGGCATCTTGCTCAAAGTTGCTTACAGGACATGTTGGGGATCGAAACCACAACCTTTCAGCTGGGAGTAAACCACCCTAACCATTAGCACATCCTGCCCCTGTGCTATCCTCTACTCCCTCTCTTGATAACCTCCACTCCTCTTTTGACTCTGTGGAGTGAGAGGAGTTTGTTTTAGTTCAAATGTGTGTAGTTTCACAGAGATCACAGTTTATTAGACGTAATGATATTGGCCTTTCACTTTGCATTGAAAGTACAGTTCCTGTTGCTATTGGTCATGATTGATGTAGTCTTTGGCCCTAAGTAGCCAGCCGGTTTCCGAATCCAGCGAGCATGTCCCTCCTCTTTCCCAACATCGCCTCACACAGTGCTGCTGACGTCTGGCTTTCCTGCATCCGTGCCAGGAAAACCAAGATAAGTGATGGAGTAGGAAGGGAAACACAAGAGATTATGTCAAAAGCTTGCTCTTCCTCCTGAAGGACAGCTCTTTGTTTTGTGTGTTCAAACAATAATGAAGATATTAATCATAGTATATATCTGTCTGATTGTCTTTATGGTAAATGCTTTCAGTTGTGTGAGTACTCCTTTGGTGATATCTACTGTAAAACGTTTCAGCTATAAAACTAAACTAATTTAACATGAACGGTGACTCAGTGCTCGTTTTAAGGCTGCTGAAAGGTGATTATTGGCAATAAAGTTGAAAGCTCATATCAGTGCCAAGTGCCAAATGCCAAATGCGATTTGAGTTCCTTATGCCAGTACCGAAATGTTTAAGAGCCAGTGTGTGAGATAGAGTCATGTGGCATGTGCAGTGCTGTGCATGTGGGCACATTCCATTCTTGTGTGGGCCAAGCTTCTCCTGCACAAAAACAAATGCTTGCCTTCTTCCTTGACAGGCAGGCACTGAAGTGCACGCCAACACACATAGATATCAGTACCCAAACATAATGGGTATACTCTAAGATACCTTTCTCTCTTTTTGTTTCCTTTTATATTTTACTACTGTTTGTATAAAGAATAAACACACACACACACACACACAGACACACACACACACACACACACACACACACACACACACAGTACACTCTTTAAAAATAAACCAGACAGCTGTAAAGTTACAAGCATGACATAAAAAACCCTGCAAACATGGCTGCCTGTGTAGCTAGCTAACATTAGCATACAAGTCAACTACGGCGTCTCAACCACGACAGCCAGTCTGTAATCAGGAGCTTTGCCTGCTCATTAGGAGGGCTACAGGTTAGCCAGTGTTGTCTCCACACACACACACACACACACACACATACACACACACACACACACACGCATGCACATATACTGTACATGCACACACACACACACATACAGTCACCTGGGGCTTTCTATAAAACTGTAGCAGAACGTGTTTTCACAGAACGGTTTTGTGGTGGTAATTGCAAGTCCTCTTTGATCCCCATAGAATCCCATCAAACGTTTACAGAGGAAGACACGATGATCCAGGGATCCCCACTCAGGATTTCTGTATAGACAGCTGTCACCGTACGAGCCCAGTCAGAAAGATTTCCCTTAAGATTTTCTTATTTTATTTTCTCGGCATGCCCAAAAGACATCTTAAACCTGCATTTAGACACGTGACACCATGTATCTCTCTTTGGCCACAAATAAAAGAAACGTTTTAGTATAGTCTAATCTGCCCTTAATGTAAGTGCTGAGCTGAAGCGGGCCGCTAGGTATGTGCACCCATTAATACCATGACTCTCCACAAATCAATTCCAATCTCTCTTTGAAAGGAGACTTTTGAGCTTCTTTGAACTGAAGCCATCATCATTTACCTCTTCTAATCTCTCTTTCCCTCTTCCTGCCTGTTCGTGTAGACATTCTTCCCCTCTTTAATGCCCAAATTGGTGTTTAATACACAGTTTTTAAGGTACTTGGAGGTACGCTCCTTGTCGTTATCTCTCCTTATTCATCCCGTCTTCTTCCTCCTGGCCTTCCTGATGGGAACATGATTCCTGTTTATGTTTCCTCCGCAAAGTGCTAGCACTGGTTCTCTAAGTGGGGGTGGAACCACCCCCCCCCCCCGACATGCTTTTGGGGATCACTGATGTTTTCAATTGTGTTTAATATTGTGCATTTTTATAAACAATATTATCTTGGTGTGTGTTGCTACAATTGTAAAAAACAAACAAAAAAAAAAAAAAAGCACTTCATTGGACATTGGATAGTAATTGAACAGTGGAGACACACACTCCTATACAGAAGAGCATACACAAATAAACCACACACAAATCCTTGACATCTTACACAAGTACGTTTTTTTATCAGTGTGTATTTCCCACCCAGTCTATCATCCATGATGCTATTCTAAGCAGGACAACGGTGTCTAACCCTGATGCACTCCAGGTTTCCCCTTCCTCCATGCCTCTCACAATGCATGTGTCTTCCTGCCTCTGTCAATACAATCTAATGTTCCTGCAATATGAAAAAAGCATAGATTGGAATTGTTGGAAAAATATACTTTATTATCCAAATTTTTTTAGGATTGCTTGATGTAATCCCTATAACCTTTGTTCTTGCTGTGAGAAAAGAACAGGATGCATTCTTTTCCAGGTCTGCACCTAGAAGTGATTAATCTTATGATGCGTATCCACTTATGACTTCACCAAATTGTGCATAAGTTACTCTAAATGTAGGAGGTTGTCATGTTGATTGTATTTGTAATACTGGCGACAGCAGGATAATAATTTAATTGGAAAAAAAATACATAAATACATAAAAAATAAATACAAATATTAAAAAATTTGTAAAAAGGTCTAAAATTGTCAAATGAAATAGTTTTTTTTGTTGTTTTTGTCAAATTAGAGAAAATTTAAAATAGGTTTTTACAGAACCAGTATCAATAATTGATACAGAGACTGGCAATTAAACAAAAAATTATAATTGTGTGCAAAGAGTTGTCCAGTTAACTTATTGGGCTGAAAAGTGATGCATGCACTAGGGATAGGATTGGCACCTACAGTTAAGGCTTCAAACTAACTCGAAGGACCAATTTGTTAAAGAAATTATTCTAAACTCTTATCAATTAACCTTTAGGACAACAACTTTCCAAAGTAGATCTTTAATATAACTTGCCGCAAGGGAACAGTTTACATGGTGCAGTTCAGTAAAATGTTCAATGTATCACAATATTGAAAAGGCTTTTATAGAAGAGGCCCCACCCTTGGAATGGGGTGGCGCATAATTTGTTTTTAATGATTAGTCATCTATAGCAAATGCACAGGATATTGTAAACGTGGGGTGAGTCTAAGTTCATTGGGTTTAAGAAATGTGACTAGAGGAATATTAACTAAGGCAATCTCTAGTTGCACTCTCCCCGTTAATATTTTGCTACAAGGGTCAACTAAACTCAGCTTGGAAGGCCATGACCTGAGAATCACCTCTAGGTGCAGACCTTGAAAAGAATGCATCCTGTTCTTTTCTCACAGCAAGAACAAAGGTTATAGGGATTACATCAAGCAATCCTAAAAGAATTTGGATAATAAAGTATATTTTTCCAACAATATGCGAGATGAAAGTGACAGCAATAATAATTTAAGTTGTTTTAATCATAAAAAATTGAATTTGATAAATTCCATGATTATTGTTATCCTACATAACTGACAGATGCTTTTACAGAGACAAAGAATGTTTGTACATGAAACTTAAGTTCTTTAAAAATAGGAAACCTGAAGAAACTGCAGCTTCCTAAATATTTCTCTTCACTAAATCTGCTACAGTATCTGTTTAACCCAACATCCTATTATAGAAAAGCTTTATAGTATTTTCCAAAAACTGAAACATTGTGCATTGTTGTATTACCTGTGAGAAGGTTTGAATAAATCCTTTTAATGGTCTCCAACGCATTGCCCTCTTCTTGACCGACGATGGGCCAGGGACAGAGACAGTCAGCAACAAAGTCTTGGCCTACCCTCTTTCCTAATAATAGTATTGGGTACCGATCCATTTGATTCCATTTGTGGAGCTGGAAAACAAACAATCATTGACCTTGACCATTAATGATGGGAGAATGATTTGTAACAAGACACAAAAAGTTAATTTCGAAATAAATATTTGGGGGCAGCATTGCCTAGTGGTTAGTGTGCCCATCTCAAGCCTAAAGGTCTGGGGTTTGTCTACCTGTAAGCATCCTTGAGCAAGAAGACTACCTGCTCCTTACTGTAATAGATAGGCCTACTGGATAGTCTACTAATTGTATCACTGTAGGTCGCTTTGGATAAAAGTGTCTGCTAAATGACAGAACTGTAAGACAACTTGTATTTGTAACTTACCATTAAATTGGTTGAATCATAAATTTTGTTTGTTTTATTTTTGTGTTTTTCCAATCCTCATTAATTTTTTTCTTTGCCACCTCCAGCTTTGATTTGTATGGTTGTTGTTTGCTTCCACAATATTTGCATGTTTTACTTGCCACCCCAATGGTTTCATGGCAAGTTGGACAAGTCTCTAATGTAGGCATCTTTGAATGAAAAAAATAAGGGTAAAGATATGTCATTATTTTCATTGTAAAATTGTTAAGTCAATAACACAGACATGTGTTTGTGCGAGCGTGCGTGTGTGTGTGTGTGTGTGTGGGGGGGGGGGGGGGGGGAAAACGGGCAGATAAAAAAATTTTTTTTTAAGTATATTTTTTATTTATATATTTAAGCTTTTTATTTTTTTTTAACGTCT
>JAOEHI010003864.1:0-10457 GCA_025447815.1 Percopsis transmontana | reverse complement strand
GAGAGAGAGAGAGAGAGAGAGAGAGAGAGAGAGAGAGAGAGAGAGAGAGAGAGAGAGAGAGAGAGAGAGAGAGCTCAGTTGAAAGTGAGATAGAGAGATAACAAGGGAGAGGAGTAGAGAAAGAGAGGGAGAGAGAGAGAGAGAGACAGCGAGGGGGGAGAGAGAGAGTGAGCGGAGTTGAAAGTGAGATAGAGAGATAACGAGAGAGAAACAGAGAGGGGGCGGGAGAGAGAGGGAGATGGGGGGAGAGAGCTAGAGCAGTAACTGTTTAAACGTCAACGCAAGTGTACACGCTCTCGCCAGTCCACACGCGCGCTGAGAGGAGCATCCTAGGAGCGCCTGCTTTCAACTCGCCGCCTTCCCCCCAGTGTGAGGATCTACACTGACACACATCCATGACACACGATGACAAACACCTTCCCCAGTCACCCCGTTTCAGGCTGAAACGGGGACTTCGCGCGCTCATCGCATGGATAGTACACCCCGAAATCTCGTGTCCATCCCTCCATGGATTTCCCTCATCCCACTGACGTAACTCGAAACCGGGTATCGGTTCCAGGATCTGCTCCAGTCGGGTTCCGGCGGTTTCGAAGTGTGTGGCAGTTGAGAGGCCCCGCGCCTGGCGGACATGGGACCGAGCGTTAGTTCCGAGGGATACAGTGCCGGAGGGATAGCGTCTTCCTGAAGGAGAGCTCAAGTCGGAATTTACAGGGGGGTCGAAGCGGTCCGCGCGCCAAAATAATGATGCGTGCCAAACACGGCTTCATCCTACTCCTCCTCAACGGCACCGCTTGTTTGGTAAGAGAGGGTGGGGAAAAGTTAGGTCCGTCGTGCGTTTTGTTCATTGAATAGTGTGTGTGTGTGTGTGTGTGTGTGTGTGTGTGTGTGTGTATTTAACGCCCTCTGCGTGTCTCGTAGCGCACCGTCCCGCACGTGTAGCCGCGTCTGAAATATCTAGTCTCCCGGTGCGTATTTGGTGCGTGTTGTGCGTGCCACCGCACGCGCGTAACGCGTTCATGTTTGGGTTTCCACATGGATGTCCTCTGTCGTCGTAACAGGATTTTGAACTTTTTAAATCCAAAAATTAAAGGCTACTGTAACGAAACATGGATTATAAATTACATTTGGACAAACACATATTCTATACAGGCTACCTACTCGATTGTATACAGAGTATTCAAATGGGATACAATTACAATGAGGTAATTTAGCAGACGCTTTTATCCAAAGCGACATGCAATTGCATGCTGCTATCACATGGTGCAGGTAGGGGTTAGACATCTTGCTCAAGGATGATGCTTACAGGTAGGCCAACTCTGGGGCTCGAACCCACGACCTTCCGGTTGGGAGTCACCCAGACCACTAGACTCTCCTGTCCCGCTGGATACACTACACTGGTCGAACCTGAGACACCATTGCGTGCCAGAAGCGTCTGTTAAAGTGAACTGTATTCTTCCTCGTTTTCGGGACATCAAAATACAACAGCGCGTTCCAGTTACGTCTGTATAATTTTAGAGTTGGATGAGGTCATCACACACACAGCTCTTACACACGCCTTTGAGGAGCAGCAGGCAGTTTACCTGGAGATGGCAGAAGAGCAGAAGAAAAGTAACAAAAGAACCACTCTCCCAAAAGCTCAGAGAACTGAAACGCAACCACACGGCGTGTAGAATTTCAGTGCGTCTCCCAGGGGAATGTGTTTTGTAAGGATGTTATTTTCACAAGTGTTTTAGTTGCCTGCTTGTGTGCTTTTCAAATATTAACATTGCTTTTCTACTATTGAAGCTATTGGATATTATATCCACGTGGCTTAAATGAAATAAGGGGGGTTTCTGTGTTTTGCGGCAAGGTCACACATCCAATAATCTACAGTACACAGTTATTAGGGCCTAAAAACAATCTCGAAGCAAAAATAGGTGTCGTGCCGGTTTCTTGTCTCAGTCTATATATTTAAGAATACAACGAAGAACTGAATAGTTACTGAATACTAAACATTTTATTAGCCCCAGGACATTTAGTCTATTGCAGACCAGAAGGTATTTGGCTTATAATAATCGAATTAATTGGCGTGCGCCTTTCTCTCCAAGACATTGTAGTCTATCGTGTGAAAAACGAACACGACAAGCCCAAGCAAGAGATTCTGGGTAATTAATTAATCGCGTGACATTGATAAAGTATGCAGTGGTTAATATTATATGGCAGAACACTTATTACTATAGGTCTTCTATAACATAGAAATTCGATTATGGGGATTATTTTTTTTATTGCTGTAGGCCTATTATAGCTTTGCGTCAAGTTCTCAAGAGACAGTTTATAAATGAAGAAAAACTTGACTCAAAAACTTATAATTAACCCAAGGTGCCACATTAATTATTGTTATATGATGGATGTCATGTTTCATATGTTAATTATTGTGCTGTATTATGAATAATATATAATAGTTTGTCTGCCTAATTGACTGCTAGAAAAATTGTGTTTATTTCTGGAGTCTAGCTATATTTTATCTCTAACACTTGGCAAGCAGACTAGATTTGTTTTTAATGAACTAAACGACTTAAGTATGTAGTTTCATACTGTAGTCAGGGGTATTATGCAAAGTGTATACAGTACAGCTATGTAGAATCTTGCTTCTAGAGAGATTTCTGTAATCAGAACATCTCAACATTTCACTAGACAATGAGCACACACACATATATGCATTGAGGCCCACTTAAGATACACCTCAGCAAAACAATTTAAAATTTAGCTTGTACAGCAATAATATTTGATGTCAAAAGTCAGACTTCTACAAAGTCATTACACTGCAGCAGAAGGCATGGGGGGGGGGGTGCCACATAACTCACTGTCAACAAACCCAGTAGATGAAAGGTAAAGGAGGCTTTGTTGCCAGTATTTTACAGAGTAGCGTACACCCCATATACCCTTGTGCTGTATACCATCTTTATCCAGAGCCCCTTCAAACCTGAGCTGAGAGTAATGAAATGAACGATGTGGCCACGGCGAAGCAATAAACACGGGAAATGAAAGGAAAAGCAACGGCCTACGCTAGAAATTGAAACATGGGAAGAAATATTAGGGAGACAAACTATATCTCAACGTGAAAATAAAATAAATGTAAGCAGAAACAAAAGCCAGCCACTGTAGAGAAAGGTCAGTGAGATGAATTGCTGAATTGCGTTACAAGAAGTTCACACTGTCAGGAGAAGACACAACTTAAAGCAGGCAAAAAAACGTGTGCTGTAGCCACTACTCATAGCAACCTCTGTATCAATATAAGAATCTAGTGTACCACGCTTGAGCAACGCATTAAATGTCCAACCGATCCAGTGGAACAGCTCTGTGGCTACTAGTACAGGAGGATTTAAAGTGGGTTTCATAATTAACGGTTTATTTAGACAGCTATAACTTGTTAAAATAGATTTTTAATAAAAAAAAAAAGGAAAATCTGTGTCTGCTTTTCAGAAAGGGCTCTTTTATTATGGAGCGCAGGTGTTAGATTTGCATGGTAACCTTCAAATAGTTTCAAATTTCCCTGGGTGTATAACTCTGCTATAGCCTATTCTCGTCTTTAAGAGAAAGCTGAGAATATTCTGGAAGGGAAGGCGTTTACCTGTACTTCTCAAAGGTATGTGTGTGTGTGTGTGTACCTCTAGTGGTACTTAAAGGTACTATAGGGGGTACATGAGAGAAAAGGGAAAACATACAACTTAGAATAATTATAATAATTATAAAAACTGTACTGATAATAACTTCTATAATAAATAGGGCTGTAAATAGAGCTTTTAAATGTCAAGATGTGTGCCCATGTGCCATCAAATTGTATTTCTATGTCATTTTGCAGTATTTTACCAAACCTCAAATCTTATATTTACACTCAGAAAAGGTTTTAGAGCCACTAATTTAAGGTGCCAGCATCAAGAAACCAAAGCAAAGTTGCTTTGTGTGGCAGGGAAGACATGCGTAAAACCATTGTGCAAAGACATACAAATGCGAAGGTTAAGAAGTAGTTGCTGACCAAGGTTAAATGTAACCGCTTTGGACAATTCTTTTCCATTTTGGTCTGTCAAGAAGTCTTAGATTCATGTTTCTTAGATGAAACGTGACCGTAAGAAACGCCGTCCCCTCAGGGTCAGTGACCTTGTCCGTGGAGGTACATCCCCAGCTAAGCAGAAATACCAGTCTGATCCTTTGAAAAACAAAAACTAATGGAAAAATGTAACGGTCAGACACAACTTGTATCAAACACACAAATGCACAGGCACACACACACACACACACACACACACACACACACACGCACACACACACACACACAAACACACAGGCACGAACGCGAGACAACACATACGATTTCTTGGCTTCTTCTCATTCTCACCCTCTTGTCTCTCCCCTTCTAGACCCTCTTAACAAATCTTTGTGGCAAACTATGTGAGAGACTTCACAAATGGTGCTGTACTCCAAACCAGCCATCTGTCACACTCAGACACAACTAGACATACAGCAGGAACAACATAAACATGAATATCAGGTTGAATTTGTCAAACGTTATTTTTAGTTTTATATGCATATGTCTTTTCCATTTCTAGTTGGGGTGCAGGAGATATGGCAGTCTAGCCACAGAACACACAGGTGGTTTTCCAAAGATATTTCTGCTGGCATGGCCTCAAGAAGGTCCCTTTTTCCATCCTAAAAATAAATATGTCTATATCTATTTTTATATAGAGTAAACATCTCCCATCTCTCTCATCGTCGTCCGCTTATCCGGAGATAGTAAACATGAACAATTTTAATTTTCAGAAACCTCTAGAACATGTAGATGCATGTTAATCAGAAACCGTTGAAGTCAATGGGGTTGAGGGTTTGAGAACAGGTCAATAATGCTTTAAAGGCATTCGAGTGCATCGTGTTGAGGTCTTTTGTCCTTTAAGAGCCACTATAAACACGAGGGAAATGAGAAGGGGATGACGTGTAGATCTTGTCCTGTTACCAGTCTACTCCAGAGCAAAGAACAATTAACCCGCGTGACATCCCCTTGAACGTGCACAACCCACTCGCCAGCGCCTCACAACAGCAACCAGTAGACGTGAAAAGAAAACAAAGCTGGGAGCATCACAGAAAGCACATAGAGTATAAGCAGAAAGGGCAGGGCGATGTTATGAGGGACAGAAGGCGTGCCTCCCTGCCTTGGCTATAAAACAGCTTGGGTTATGCGCAGCCACGACATTCAACGAGACCCAGAGGGAAGCCTTTTCCCCCGGCCACCCACAGAGGAACACCCCTCCCTTCTAAGGCCTCGCATGAGAGGAACGAACACGACGATGAAAAGGCGAGAATCGTAAAGCATTACAGAGAATACACTCCCAGACGGCTCGGCAGTCTTTCACCGCGAGGCAGAGAGCTGTCCTGAGATACAAGGCACTACGTGTCTCCACAAATTAGTACCATTTATTGTGGCTCCTCTCTGCGAGACCTTGGATGAATATGCGCAGGGTTTCTCTGCTGGATGACAGAGCAAAGGGAGGTTTACAGCGTAGGCCTACATCTTAAAGACGACCGTCTCATAGCCTGGGGTGAAATGAGTGGGTGTTTCTCAGGGGAGCAGGAATGAAAAAAATAAAGATGCCACACAATTTTCAGATAGAGAAATAACTAAAAATAGGAAAACCATGGCAGTCTTTTCCAATTTGAGGGAAAAAGGTTTAATCGCGAATGAAAAAGGGGTTCGTCGTTTAAGTGCTTTGTGAAAATTGCTACAGTTTGAAAAACGTGAACATGCATTCACTGAATGAGATACTGTCTCACAACGGTGCTCTGTGTCAAGGAATAGAGGCTTCCGTTGACGTCCAAACAACATTAGAGGAATGACTAGGGACCGGGAATGCTGGTTTTATTTGAAGGCTGTCATCATGTTACCGCCGAGAGACTTTTCTGATGTACTGGGCTCAGCGGCTGATTCTGACTTAAGATGCTGGGCAAATGAGACAGGGATGCAGCAGCCCGTTTGTATTCTTAATTCACACCCAATCTGGTAGCAGCTTGTTCTGCTTGGACGATGCAGACACGATGTCGTGGTGAAGGGATCTCCTGTGACCGATAGAGCACTCTTAAAAGGAGGTCTCTCCCACTCTTACACTGCAATACATTGGTAAAATTGAATTAACGCTAGTTTTGAAAGATAGATTTGTTTTGGTCCCTCTTTATATTAAGTGCTACGTATAAAGGCATCAGCGATTCTTAAAATAAAGCCCGCTACAAGCACTACATAAATGTTGTACAAAATATTTAAAATGCCTATAATGTCTGAGAGTTCATACGCTGTGAGTTCAGTATCACATATTTATGAACCCTATCACACTTTTTTTATGTTTTAAGTGAGGTTTTAAACCTTTATGAGCAACACTTTATATAAAGTGGGATCACGTTTGTTATGCATAACTTGACTATTGATGATGGCAACAATATAAAGGAATACTTCATCGAAAAATGATAATTAGTGCATTTAGTACCCCCCCCCCCCTTATTAAATCCATTGTTCCAGAAAAATGCTTGTTACATACTCTGTGAAGATATGGGAGTACAACCTTTTTTCTTCCAGCATTCCTGTGTATGTAAGGGTCAGAAATTTAGCATTTGTTGCATTCAGAGCCGATGATCTATTCAGACCTTGTGTCTTTTTAGGGTTCTACTATTTATTTAAAAAATTCTACTTGTTAGATTAGTAGACAAACTAGTGAAAGAGAGAATTACTTTTATATATTGTATTGTTTTTTAACTGAGACACTTGAAAAACACCTAAATTCAGCCAAAAAGTTCTATTTGAAATTGTCTGAAACTAATTTGCGTTAATCAAACTATAATCATCAAGATGCTGTCGTGACATTTAGCTTTGAATTCAGCTCGGTAACCTTAACAGATAAATCAATAAAACAAATGAGGTATTTCATTGCTCCTGGTCTTTTTCCGAGGGTTAGTATGAACACTGGAGCATGGCTTTAATCAGTTCCCATCGGCCCCTGTAACAACCGGAGCCGCTTCCCCTCCCCGGTCGAGCTCGCCGGTGTATTAAACCACCGGCCGTCCACACATCCAGCGCACTCCGGCAGCCCCAAATTACGCACACCTGTTTTTCAATCCCTCATCTACCCTCTCCCTGCGCACATATAAGCGGGAGGGTGAATGAGGTGAATTGTCGGTTATTGCTTGTATATGCTGTCACGCTGTGAGTGTTCTCTCGCTGTGAAAACGTTTTGGATTATTCTATTAAACTTCGTGATCTTCAGAACGCTTGTTCGTCAGTCTGCGTCTCTACGTCTCCCTCATCCTGCGCATGCGCTCGCCTCGTTCGACGCACCCTTCACAGCCCTTGCTTGCTGACCTGTTGTCCCTGGGGGTGCCTCTGTCTTATGAAAGGCCGAATGTGTCAACGTGATTTATCTTAGAATGTAGAAAAAATAACTGTTAAGACGTCAATTAGGCGTAACAGTTTTATAAATAACCTGGTAGGCTACTGACGTGAATGGCAGGTAACAATGTAATTCCCGGGTACATACGTGAATACATGTGCTGTGGAGAACTAATGGGATTCGCCCAAACCCTTATCGACTGACCCACAGGCTCATTGATCCCTCGTTCAGAATCTTGGCTCATTTCTAAAATAAACCTTTACAAGACGAGGATGAATCAATCAGGATGAGTTATAGCTCTGTCAGCTCTGTCAACTCATTCAGAAGCAGTCGTTGAAACAATGAGAAAAGCATGCAGCAATGGAACCTGAAGCGAAAATCAATGACGTATGAGGCTAGTCCCCCTCTATCTGGCAATCATTCCTAAAACTGACATGAGGAGTAAAATGTTAAACTCCTTTTTAACATGTAAACATACTATACAATAAAATAAAGTCAATAGTGGAATTACGGAATCTGCTAAATCAGGAATGGAAAATCGGCGGTGAAGCCAGGGTGACACCTGAGCTCTGCATTTTGCTGAAGTAGGCTAAAAAAAAAAATAATAAGGATATGAAATTGAATTTAAAAAACTATAAGGAATTTTAAAATAGGAGGGGTTCACTAGGAAGTCATGAGAGACATAAAGATATAAAGATATGACCCTGTATGTGCACTATCCTGGTTACAGATTATGATCGAATGTCCTTTATTTGTTGGCGCATTTAATCATCACTTATAAGATCAAGGATAAATTATAATCAATCCTACATTTGGAATCATATAGAATCCTATTACAGCCAACAGCAGAGTGCAACAAATACGAATGTCAAATGGGATAGTGGGAAGGTGATCGTGTATTATGAAGTTTATATATTCAAAAGCAAAATTCCTTCATAGTAGGCAGGAGGTTGGGAGAATGGCAGTCTACAGTATATCGTAATAAACTGTAAGTCAACTTGTTATATTCTTCATGCCTATGAAAAAAAATCTAAATAGTCCTACGAGAAAATTGATGAATGCCACATACTTCTAAATCCTCCGCATCTATTTCCTCACACGTTTTCATAATATATCGCAGTAGGAAAGAAGATGATATTATCAGCGCATGCCGGGCTATGCCAGCAACACTTCCCAAATCCCAGTGAGAAAGAAAATGACCACGGTAATTTATCCAAACAAAACCCCATGGAGATTGATTTAGAGCACTTGAGTTTTATTAAAGAGTAACCAAACCCACTGGTTTCCGTTGGCCCCGTCCAATTTTGGATTGGGAATGGGAGGGGCGACTCTGTATTCCATTATGTTGGCATTTCTGAGCTCTTGGCCAATAGCAAACTAGCTAATAGCTAATAGCCTGCACATGACCACTATATCACAGTCTATGCACCAAATACACCTGCATTTATGCTTCTGAAATCATTTATTTCAGGGTTTGGCTTCACTTTAACACAATAATTAATTGATTTGGTGTTACTATTACCAAAAGGCTACAGGAGAAGCAAAGCAATTCTATTTCAAATCAGCCTTTCAGCCTCCCCATATTGGAATAAATGATCCTTTGTTTCCAGTAATTTACTATACTGCGAGAGTAAAGATGGTAATCTTTCGTTCATGAACCATGGGACGTCCAGAGTAGCGGTAGTTCCAGAGGGTTTGCTGCTGCTTTCTAAACACGGATAAAGCCTGCCCCCGGCTCAGGCACGTTATTTGGAATGTAAGATAGGTTTCTGGTGGGGCCGATTTTGTTGCGACACACAAAGCAACCAATGAGAGGTGGTACCAGAAGCTGTCGGTACAGTAAAGTAATCAACAAGATACAGTAGTTGCGGTTTCTGATATAGGTGAACATTAAGCTTCCCAGGAACCGTGTATCTCTCTCTACTAAGGCGGGGGTAATAGACACGGCTTATATGTGCTGCTCCATAGCTCCAGGTGCTCAGGGAAGCTACCGTGGGTCACAATACAGATGGGTATAGGCAAGGCTTCTGTGCCCATAGCTGTACGAGTATAGTTGTATAATTGCTTAAGTACGGTAGTAGTGATTGGTAGTTTATATTCATATGAAGTATTTGGCGACCTGTAATCTCAGCATTTACCCCCCCCCCCCCAATATGTATACTATATTTGTTTGCTTTATTTATGCCAATACTTTTGCATACAGGCTATTCATTTTTTACCAGCCTGTTAACATTTTTACCCATCAGTACATTACATGGAAATGAAAGTTTAAATCTTTTGAAACGTTTTTATTTGTCATTGTGTTGTACTACAGTGATATACAGCGATTGTCTTCAACTGTAATCACTTTGGTATTGATCTTGTCTTGGACTGGATTCAGCCTCAATAAGCTATGGTCTTGGTCTTGCAATATACATTAGTCAGTCTTGACTACGCAGGGAATACAAAATATATCAATGTAATCTAATTATTCTAATATCTTGGCTGAGATTGGTCATGTTGCGGTCATATTTTGAACATCATTGCACCCTATTTACAGACCAGATTTTCCTATGGGTTTAAATTAAAGATTTTCACACACTTGGCCTTCCATACCCTATTCCATACATCCCCAACACACTTTCACCGCCTTGTTGTCGATATCTTATAACATTAAAAACAAAACCCTGCTTGTCAATTCAGAGGCCGCCCTCTCCCTCAGCATATGAAATGGACCACAGTCCACTGGGAGCATGCAGCTGAACCTGTCCAAAAAGAGAAATGAATGGAGAAAAAAAGAAAAGATATAAAGGCTTAATGTAGTGGGTTCCTTGACCCATCACATATTTAAGCGCTAGTGTGCCCCCCGACTCCCTATAATCAGGTGTAAATTATTCATTAGGAGTCAAATGACTTGTTTCTTGTGAAATTACCAATCCCCCATGCAACCCCCCCCCCCCGACTCACACTAGCCAGTGGAATAATTAGTTATAAGGGCACAGTCTTTTGCAGGCTTTAATCATGTAACAGGGCGGTCTGGTGCAGTGAGAATATTAGATGTACGGCTGAAGAAAG
>JAOEHI010003863.1:0-10457 GCA_025447815.1 Percopsis transmontana | reverse complement strand
GGGCCTATGGGATGGAGAGGGAGGTGCCACGTTGCTTTTTCGGGCTGCGCCCGACCGGGCTCCGTGGCAAACCCGGCAACAAGGCGCTCGCTGACGAGCCCTCCATCTGCGCCTGGCTCCAGATGGGGGCCCCGGGCTTCCTTCGGGCAGGGTATCTTTCCCTCCTTCTTGATTTTCCATGGGGCTTTTTGAACCATTCTTTGTCTGGCTCCTCACTTGAGACCACTTTTCCATGGGAGACCCTACCTGAAGGACAAGGCTCCAGACAACACAGCCCTCAGGTTCACAGGAACACACAAACCTCTCCACCACGATAAGGTGATGGTTCCCCGGAAAGGATGTTTACACTATGTGATATTAAATGTAACCTACATACCCAAGCTAAACATCTCACCACTAGACATTATCATTGGACTCCCAGAGTCAGCAATATACAGTTAATCAATATAAGGATGACATTTAAACTGTGTTCACACCTAAAGTTTGTTTTCTTTTGTCCAAATGTTGGAAACAGTTTTTTTGCGTCTAGGGTTCAATCTGCGGTTTTACAATTAAACCAAAAGAGTTGTAAACCAAACAAGAAGTTACACCTTTATTTGACAGGTTTTGTGAAGTCATGGCTACATTTTATCATGGAAAGAAGAAAATATAAAGTAGAATATCATTTCTGATGGTTATGGTGAAATAATTAGATACTCAACTTATGCTCAGCAATAGTACAGACATTAATTAAAGTCAAACTGAAATTTGAAATCTCCAAACTTTAAATACAAAACATATACATCAAAATTATATTTAAGTTATTCTGACTATGTTCCCTTTTCAAAAGAAAGCAAAACATTATTTTGGAGATGTGAAAATGGCTTCAATCATCTTAGGGTGCTGTCGCAAGTGTAGTTTTTATTAACAGCTGAATATTTGTACTTCTAGCTGGGAGTTTACTCTACAATGTCCAAAATGAGTATTGTTACAAGACATTGTCTGTGAACTGTTAAGTGAGTGTGTATTACATGATTCAATCTAAAATGATTGATCATGGGATTAGCTGGTAACATCTGTTGAAGCCAGCTAGCCAAGCAAACTTGTTAGCCACCCGTATTGGGACTAGCACGACAGGACCGTCCACTGTGTGGTGTATTATTAGTTGGTACCAGCAAAATGAGGATGACCAGATGATCCTCACAACATAGGCCAAATAAAGAGCATTTTTGTTTTTTTTATTTTTCAACAAAGTTATGAAGTAAACAAACAAGAATTCTATTAATCATCAAAGAGTGATGAATCCACCCTTAAACGAGTTCTCTTCTATGTCTTCAAGTTGATTGGCTTCGACTCAAATATTACATTGTTTTAATATAAAATTACACCTTTTAATGTTACATAATTTACTAAGAGTGTTTCACTTGCTGGTTATAAATTGAGATGTTTGCTTTTAAAAATGCAGTGGAAGCACAGAAGTGGAATTACCTGAGTCAAGTATAAGCCCCTCAAAACATTACTTAAGTACTGTACTTGAACTTAGTGACTTCCCATTTATTTAGCCTAAAATTATGCAACTGGGCGACAGAGGCACTCCATGTTGGCTCTCATAATGACCAAGGTAATCAAGGAAAATAGGCAATGCTTAAGGTTAGACAACTGCCTTTCACAATTCAGTACTTTGTGAAGACTATAAATCACGTCAGAGTGTCTCAGTCACACTGGGAAGTAGCTTCAGGATCAGTATACATGAAATACGCGCACAAAGTGAGTGAACATATACGACCACACATGCAAGCAAACACAAACACACACTCATTCATGGCGCCATTCATAGCTCCCTGGCTACACATTACATTCACCTCAGAAGGCCACATATCAATCCTTCAGTAGGTCAAATTCATCAGGCTTAGAACTACGAGCTTGTATTTACCTAAATGCACTGGGCTGAAGTAGACTTGAGCTCCCATCACCACTGTCTCAATATTTACCTTTCAACATGAATTCCTTCCACAAGCAGTTTCTGGCTTTATTCATGCCTTTCAACCTTTTACGTCTGTCTCTCTAAATATCCCTTCTTTCTCTCTCTTTCTTTCGTTAAATTACAAATGAACTTTTGTTTAACCCTTGACTCTGTAGCTTCCTCACCGAGTCCACACATAGACATTCATTCGTGGCATTTTAATATTCAGTTCACTTCCATTAGTTCTCAAAAATGTACTTTCACTGTCTACAACATCTCAACATCTAACCCTAACCTACTGATAGAATGTCACATCTATTATTTGAAACAAATCAACTTTGAAATTACAACATGAAAAGTGTTGTGTATGATAGGAGTCTTCCTGTGGAATAGGTTATTAATTGAAGTTATCTTGCACATACTGTAAGGGGTATTTCCCAATGCAATCTACATAGAGAATTATCTGTATCATGCAGTATTCAAAGGACCCCCAAACACTTATCGTCTTATCGTTTTAAATCTATTTAAATCATTCAATAGACACTTTAAAGGTACTACCCAGCGTATACTTTAACCCACTTGCCAATGATTCAAAAAGTAAAATCTTTTTTTGTGTTCAGTGACAGGCCATTGTATAAATCCATTCAAATAACAGGATGCATGCTTATAGGCTTGACTCGAAAAATGCTTTAATAAGAATATCGGAAAGCGTGCGAATCTTTCGCAAAGGGGGACTTTCACCAGTATTGTAGAGCAGAAGAATATATATACACAAGGAATTAATCACACAATTAGCAAATGTATGAATTCTGAAAGTATGTGAAAAAAAGTATAGCACTGATAGGCAGCAGGCCTATTATTAAACCACTAATAATACCCTAATGTGTGTTAGCATTGAGCTAATGATAGCTTAGCACTGATGTTATCTAGTGTTAGCCTATGGAGGGAGTGTAAACTGGAAAGCACCTAATGTTAGCATATGATTGTGGTTTTTAGGAGGCCTTGATAAGGGCATACACATTACTTGTGGTGGAAGGCTTTGTCTTAAGATAACGATAGAAGTCTTTGTAAAAGCACACAAAGGCCCAGGTGCATAGGCTATGATAATGGAATCAAATACACTCAGGGTACCATAAGTGTGAGCACATAGATAAAGTAATACACAGGTACTTGCAAATGTAAATACTAAATAATTCTCTATAATGATTAATGTGCACACACACGCACACATAGACAACATATTACGTGTAGTTTTAAAAAGAACACCAGTAACGTACTGTAAGCCTCTTACGGTTAAAAGTTAAAAATAACCCATGCTGTACATGGAGTAATAGATGGATGAATGAATGATTGAATAAATGAATGAATAACTTCTTGTCAGCTCTGAACACGGCAGGTCTCTGAAATTGGCATGTTGGTGGTAGACGCATCACCACCTAAACTGTAATTTCAGTCTCTAAATCACTATTTAGACCACTGTCTGACGTTAGCCCGCAGACTTTAAACTTGCTCCGAGGCTCCTGTTTGCCTGTGTTTGGCGTTTCGCTGCACAGTCTTTTACACTCCATTAAGGGCAATTTTGCCTCTCGTCTGAGTGATTGGCCCTGCTGTGGGCTTTGTTGTTTATGACGGTAAAATGTTTAAATACACCACAGTCACACCGAGCATGTAAACTGACCTTGTGTGTGTGTGTGTGTGTGTGTGTGTTTGATGACGCATCATCAGCCGTGTGGTCCTGTCATTAAGTTACTCTAAATATGCCTTAGGAGGGTAAATGGTGCCACCAAGCAAAAACCCTCAGACACAGAGAAAGAGACATACACACACGAAAAGAGAGAGAGAGGGTGGGAGAGAGTGAGCTTTTATTCCTTGAGAAATGCTTCCATAGGCATAACTGCCTATTGAGAGTCATCAAACCCACTATTGGATATATTTTGCCAAAATATTATTTAATTGTTTCTCAAAAACATTCTTCTAATATGTCGTGACTGACATCTCTACTGCTAGTATGCATTTTCAGAATGGACTATAATTGCATTACATTCCTTTTTTCACCTAGAATGGAACAAACAGTAATGTAATAAACAGTAGAATAACATTTTAATTCAGAGATAACTTGAGAATACATACTACCAGTAGAGAGCACATGGCAGCTTTGTAAACACGTTTAGAAGTACGTTTTTGAAAAGCAATGGAGGTCAACAGAAGTGAAAAAAACTGCTAGTTTCCGGTCATCGTGTAGCATTGTGTAGACAGTATTTCATTCCAAACAATCTACTACTATTTACTACTAAGATATTTACTATACCATACTTTTATTCATACTTTGGGAAAGGTTATTTTTTCAGGTTTCATTTTACAGTAGAACCCAACTGAATACAAGACAGTTATTTACTATGCCTGTCTTGTAGCAGTGTGTCCTTTCTGTTTCTTATCATGGAAAAATGCCTTGTGTCTCCCTGGCTCCTCGATTTTATGTCATGGCTGTCTGACTGTGGTCTAAAAGCGTGCGTATGCATTACATAACATCGGTGGTGTGTTTTTCGGCAGTTTCCAGCGTGCTAGATGCCAACAGGGTTTCCATAGAGACATAATTGACCAAGAATGTTATGATGAGCCAGTCTCTGTCAAAACATTAGGGCGAATCATGATATATTGCTGTTTACTCTCTCTCTCTCTCTCTCTCTCTCTCTCTCTCTCTCTCTCTCTCTCTCTCTCTCTGACTGTACTTCTAATTCTTTCACTTTCTCCTTCTCACTTCGTATATCTAAAATGTAATTACTCTACCACTCTTTCTCCCTTGGTTTCTTGTTTTTTCTTCTTGACACATCTGTGTATGTTTTGTAGAAGTAATATTATGATGCTATGATGGAAAACAGGCACAGCGTGTGTTGCAATTGGATAGATATTGTCCCACGCGGTTGGTAAGCCCTTGGGAAACCAACAGTTTCAACTAGTGTAAATTCTTTAGGGCTGGTGCTTTGAGTAGGTGAGAGGCGTTACTCTGTCAACAGATAAGCACTGTTGTTTGCCTTAAGTCTACAGAAAGCTTTACAGTAAATACAATGTGTGAATACATATACAGTACTGATGTATTGATATGGTCTATGTTAGTGAGTGTCTACATTTAGTATTTGCATGTACTAAGGTCACTCACATTTTTAAGTGCACACACACACGCACATTAAATGGACGGGGGCAGGACAGCCAGACTAAGGTTGCCGAAGGTCATGGGTTCGATCCCCAGGCATGCCCGCCCTACCTATAAGCGTCCTTCAGCAAGATGCCTAACCCCTACCTGTTCCTTCATACTTACATAAATGTGTGACCTTTGTGTGTAAAACTGATCCCTGTGTGCTTGCACGTATGTGGACTTTATCAGTTCCTGTTGCGTTTCCTGCTTTAGCTGTCATTGGCGGTGTTTTGACAGGTCTGTAAATATGTATCCAGTGTATCCGCATGCTGAGTCACTGGGCAAAAACGTTGACCCAGAGGTACATGTGGGGATAAAACACTATAGCGAGAAAAAGAATGACCTGGATATCGGAAAAACGGTGTGTTTAGCTACATAAAGGTACACTCCTCAATTGCGTTGTAGAGATCGAGGAGTGTAATACCAAAACAACAATGTTTTGACACAACCAACAGTAAATGAACACCGACAGTATGCAGTCTACAAATAGACCAGTGTTATGGGTTGCCTAGCCTTATATAAAATGTGTATATCTTGGGGTCAACTTGGAGTTGTCTATCCAAGGCTAAGGCAAGAAACAAGCAGTAATGTGTCAGAGAAAAATGGAAATTCCTAACCCACTGGCATTGTTAAGTAGGTTATGTCATGTGTAATGGGTTACATTTTCAGAGTTATGCTTCCTGCAGGCTACATAAATAAGACAATTTTTTGCAACAGATAACAGATAAGACTATCAACAAGAGACAGTGATCTCATAAAAATAAAGTTATCGTTCAAACAAAGCAAGCTTTTATAAGACAGAAATATCCTTATCTTTCATTTTTATTTCTGCATATAAAATGATCTATGTAGGTTAGTGTTTTATTAGATAAAAATCTGGTTGAAGGAAAGAGTTGTTGGATTCAAGCCATGTACTGTTGCAAACAAAATAATATGAGATATGAAAGGCCTCATTAAAAAGTGGGACAATGTTTCTACTGTTTCTACTAGCATTTAAAGCTAAACGTTTAAATGCTAATTTCTTTCACAGTAGAAATTCATTGGAAATCACCAGTTCCCAACACCACATGAAAAATAATACCCTTTTCCTTCTCTTTTTGTCTGCATGAGTAACTACGCTCTGTCAACATAACATCTCCAACCAAGACAACTGTCTATGACTAAAACAATTCAAAAATATTTAAATACGGGTTTTGGTGTAGGTTCTTGGACATGTTGAAAAAGGGCACACCAAATAATATTTAATGTCTTTATGCTGTTTATGTTAAGTACTGACAAAGACCATCTTCTGCCTGCTGTGTTCTGAGTTCTGGATATATACTATAATGTTCTGTGTTAATGTCTGGTTTTGATATGTGGGCTGACTGGGGTGCTTTTGCTTTTCAGAAAGCTAAACTGGATGTAGAGAGACACACATTCAAGAATCGCTTTTAGTAACGTGCGGCATATTGCGCTCCAGTGAAATTTAAACAAATTCAATTGTTAAACATTTTGAAGAATGTGAAATCCAGATGTTTTCCCTGCTGCTTTGGGCAAACAAGAAACGACAAGGAGAGAGGGGTTAGAAACTACTATAAAAATACTTAATATTGTTAATAATTAACATTTTATTATAAGTCTACTACATGTTATGGTGTGTCTTACTACTAAATAAGCATACAGTGAACGATGCATTTCTATCTCGTTATTTCTTCATTCTTTCGCTATGACTCACTCTTTCATTAGATTATTTCTTCTTTGTTGCATCTTTGTTGCTGATGAATTGTAAAAAAAAAAAACCTTACATCAACAAATGAATGTTTAATTTTAACATTCAACATAGAAATCAGTATGAACATAAATGGAAGGAAATGTTTCACCAGTTAATCTGTGTTTTGCACGTGGGCATAGCTATTGGTATGTTACGTTTCAGTTTTAAGTTTCACTTTTATTAGTCATATACATTCCAAAGCATCATCTTCATGGAAATGCATGGTCACAGTGCACGCTGGACTCTACAGACACAGACAATCAACCAGATATATGCAAACATTTGCGAACAGAATAAGGTGACTGATGAATTGTAAATAAAGTGTACATTTATGTTACGGTGCATAAGCTCCTGAACCGTTGCCAGGCAGTAGCAGAATTGAACACTTTGTGTTATCTGTGAAACCAAATATTATATCGTCAATTTTCCTTGGACTGTGGCATCTTATATTCCGTTCGATTTTCCCAAAACACTGACCTAAGAGAAGAGAAGACAGGTGAAGGCAAATGAGACCGGAAGGGATAAATGAAAGAAGAAATACATGTTAAGGGAATGAATAATCAAATGGAAGGAAGAAAGGGAATGAAAGGGAGCATGTAGTGAGATAAGAGGTTTTGAATAAAGAACAAATTACCTGTCCTACCTGTCATGCCGTGAGTCTCTGCTTTAATGTGAGTTGACATCCTGACTTGGTGATGAACAATTTAACTTCTGATGCTCACTGATGTGTGTGACCGACACTGACATACACACCAATATGCAAATGATAATACCCGACTCATAATACAGAAGCTCTCAGGTTTATGAGCTGTTTTTAGTAACATTGGAGTAACTATTTTTGGTGCATTATTCGACTGGTGAGGTATCGCATCACTACAAGCAAATGTCTGGAGTATCTACTCATATGAATTAATGAGATACTGAGTTGAGCTTTTTTCCTTTAAGAGATTTAACAGTGCCAAAGTGTCAATTGTTACCTAAACTAGATCAGGGGTTCTCAAAGTAATGTCACTGGAGTGCAAAAGGGATTTTGCAATTTCGCAACTCTCTTCCGTAAATTCCTGGGAATTAATCCCCAGCATGCATTGCTATCCTGCAAGCATCCTTGAGCAAGATGCCTAATCCCCCCACTACCTGCTCTTTATTTCATATTATTGTATTCTCTCTAAGTCTCTTTGGATAAAGGTGTCTGCTGAATTACCAAATTGTAAATGGTGTCAATGGTGTTGTTGGTCAAAAGGTTTGACCCACAAAGAGCTTTGTGATTTCACTGTAAGCGGAACATCCTGTTTAACCAGCTCTAACTAGGTCTTAACATAGCAAGGTAAGAAGAAATCCTTGAAAATAGGTTTAAGTGTAATTTTGTTTGTTTGTTTGGTGATACTGTATTACTGTTTTTTCCTTATGAGAATATAAAAAAGTATTTCTATAGCTATCTCTTTTTTCTGTTAGTATCTTATCTGCTAAAAAGTGTTCTCCAGGCAGAGTCAATATTGACAGGCCCTGTGTGTGTTCTGAATGTACAGTAATTCTCCTCTCAATAGAAGTTGAGTGAAGTTGCTCAACGCTGTAGAGTAGACAAAGGCATCAGTCAGATGACCCTAAAGAGGAGTGCAAACAGGAGCATAGAAACATCCTGGAAAAACATTTAATAAAAACCTTCTTGTCTAGGCTTTAGTTGTATCTTTTGAAACATAACTCTGAAGTTGTAACACATAAATTGAGCACCAACAATAAATTAGAACCTCCAGCACATATACAATAATAATAATAATAATAATAATAATAATAATAATAATAATAATAACTGCTAGATCATGTATTCATTTTTCCTACCCTAGTAAGCATTCTCCTGTTGTTTATCTTGTATCTAGACAGTCTATTTGCAAGGATATTTTAGTGAGTGGGTGGCAAGACTGAAAAGTAATTGACATTAAAATCAACTCTTTTTATTTCAGAATATTCAAATTTTCGAGTCAAAATTATTATAAAAATACATAAAAACAATGCACATGGCCATTATTTGTGTTGAGTTGACTTTGCAATAGGGCTGCTTGCCTGCAATAGTTGTTGCTTTTACTGACCTGGTGTGTTATCAGCATGAACTGAGTCCTCTAAACAACAAAGTTTTGCATCTACTGATATTGAGCAATGGAGAAGATGGGTTTTTCATAGGCAGTTAACTGCCTTTCAACAATGTCTTATGTACACAGATGGGACAAAAGATACACAGATTTATCCTTGAATTATTCTGCAGACATGCCTTAATGGCAGATTCCTTGTAAAGCCTGAATAGAGCTTTGAAGTTGAAGTTTTAAGCTTACTGCAAGGTCAGGGCAAGTTGTCACGTCAGTTTAATCGGGAAAAGAGAAGGCTGTAGCCTTTTATTTTGAGGAAAGCAATTTTACCAAATGATTTTCAGTCCATAGTTGAGTGCTTTCTTTGTTTTCTGTTGAGGCGTGTTCAAAGTTCAAACTTAAACTACCAGAAACGTGTGAAATACTGACAGCTTGCATGCCACACATAATGCAAGTTAATTTTCCACACAAGCATTTCATAGAAAGGCATAAATAACACTGTCACACCTTCACACCTGTAGCACTCGAGGCCACATACAGAGTATGTATAGTATATAATAAGCTCTTTCTTGACCTGACAGAAGAAAGAAAGCCGGGGGGGTGACACAGACAGAGAGAGGGAAAGAGTGAGAGGGCAATTCCTGGAATGATGCAACAGAAGCAGAAATTGTTATTTACCAACCAACATGTTACTCACCACTTCAGTGTAATAGCCTTAACTTACATGCACACACACACATTCTACAGTTAATTGGAATATGTCAATAATATTAATCTGACTTCTATAGTGGAATATATATTTAAATTGTTTGCAGTGTTGATATATTCACAATAATACTGGATTATGAGTGCATGTAAACACAGTCCATTTATTTGATCCATATCTAACTGCAACTGTAACACCAAATGCATGACCAAAAACACTATTTAAAACAAATTCTGTATAGATTATTTTGTCAGTTTGTCTTACATCCAGTCATAGGGTCTTGCCAAGTGGCATGCACTTTTCAGTCAACATAACAAACACATTAAAGGCACCATATATCAGTTATTTTTTTGCAACTGAAACAATTCAATATGTTCTTTATAGCAAAAAAAAAGATCTTAATCAATTATTTGTATCTTGTTTTTCTGTGCCTGACTGTTTTTATTTGAATAAACCACTTCACTGCTTTATTGGAACCTTGGGTCAGTATGAGATTCCCTAAATGATGTCACTAAGGGCTAAACATTAAAATGGCTTTTAGATCACAGTCAGGGTGAGTTTCAGATATAACATTTTACCCCATATTAGCTACAATTGTTTAGAAGTTGTGTTGATTGAGAGACTGTAGTCAAGTTTTATCCCAGTACAAACAATACACTCTTGAAGGATCTCAAAAAGCTTTATTGATGTAGCATATATATATATACAAACACACACACACACACACACAGGTGCTGGTCATATAATTAGAATATCATCAAAAAGTTGATTTATTTCAGTAATTCCAT
>JAOEHI010003862.1:0-10457 GCA_025447815.1 Percopsis transmontana | reverse complement strand
ACTGAACTATTAACATCACTGCTCCATTTCAAGCACGTTCTGTAGAAACCCATCTTTGCTTTTTATGACTAACACATAGCTACTGTGTCAGGAGTACTGATCTCTATTTATGTTTTTGTACCCACAGGTTGCTGGTACAGGTGGGGCTTTTGGCCAAAAGGGAGAGAAGGGTGAACCAGCAGTAATTGAACCTGTAAGGCTCAAAAGCATAATGCTTCAAATGTCTACTAAGCAATGACTTAGGCCAAAAGAAGATTTGATGAAAATAATATCATTAATATACCGTATATTATCTGTTTTAAACCATGCCCATGGGCATAGAAAAAGGAAAGAAAATACAGAATGTGAGCGCACTTTCGTGAGAATGAGATTCAAATCCTTTTGTATGTACAGATTACAGAATGAGCCATTTTATCTCAGTTTCCCATGCCATGGAGGTCGCTATGTTTACTAAGGTTAGGTTAGGCTCAGCTCCACCAGTAGGTGTCAGTAAACAGTCCAAGAACTGCCGTTTTCTGGGGAGAACCTTTAAAAATGATGTGATACAAACGACAAAGTCCAAGGTATAATACCATTCGCTTGTTTTTTAAGGGCATGCTGATCGAAGGTTCCCCAGGACCCTCTGGCCCAGCTGTAAGTATACTGTACAATAAATACATGAATACATAAATATATAAAATGTAATCTTTTTAAAGCGTCTGCTAAATGCTGTAAATGTAAATGTAAATGTAAAGCTAAACATGGCTCTGGACTATTAGTAGTATTGTGTTTGGATTGTAAGAGTAGGCATGATAGAGGTCTTTTGGTTTGGCTGTTTCTGTTTAGGGACTTCCTGGTCCCTCAGGTCTACAAGGACCCCCAGGCTCTGCTGGAGATCCTGGTGACAGGGTGAGTTCACACCACCTGAAAGAAATTCTGTGTGTTTACGTCTGTGCATTTGTGTTTGTGAGAAAGAAGAAACCTATTGTTTAACCTTAAACAGCACAGTACAACAGTACAGTACTTCTGTAGTATAAAAAAAGTCCATGATGAGGACTTTGTGCTAACAAGGCTAAATAACCTTGTTAACTTTGATGCAGAGTTGGCTGGTAACTAGACTGCCACCCAGACTACAAAGACATAGGGTGACGTTGAGCGGATCTAAAGTCTGGGAAAATCAACAATTTATATTGTTATATATTTTGTGGCATTATTAGGGACAATATTGAATAAAAGCTGCATTGGTTAGCTTTTTATGGTAAAATAATATAACTTTAAGTTTCTATTAGCATTTCCATGATTCTTTCAGTGCAAAAACATTTTCACTAATGGGTGGTAATAACAGGGTGGTCTGTCATGTAGACCTTTGGTCATGTGTCTTGGTCTAGCCATGTTTATTAGCCTTCGCTTGTGGTTAATTTTGCATCCTTATTTTATTCTACTAATTGTTTCATTAACTTTATTCAATATACCTGATTTAGTCTTTATTCTTCTTTTGTCACTGTTTTATGTTTTAGGGTCCACCTGGTCGCGCTGGTCTTCCTGGTGCTGATGGTTTACCAGGACCCCCTGGTACCATGCTGATGTTGCCTGTAAGTTCCCAGGACGAACCACTTCCATAATGCTGACCAATACTGTATATCCACCGTCTGTTGTTTCAGAGTAGTGTCAGGTGGAGTCTCAGTATAAACTGTATACCCAAAAGAAGATTGATTTTAGACCCATCTCTGGATTCTAAAAGCTTTATTGAGCCTTTAATAAAGTCGCTCTGAAAACTACATGTATGTAAAAAGCATAATACTACTAATAAAAGGTTCTTCAATGTAGCATTACTGTATGACATAGTGACTAATGTAAAATACAATACTGATAAATACAATACTGATATATATATATGAGATATAGCTATTAAATCGCACATGTATGTACAGCTTATAGAGGCTTTAATAAAGGCTTAATAAAACCTTTATAATACCTAATATAATGTGAGGCTTTGACTTTGTCCATCATTTGTTTACTATCAAAGAGAACAGCATAAAACAAACAGAAAGCGTAGTTGTTCTAAAAATCCTGCGTTTGTTCGTGCGTACGCTTGCATATTACAGTTCCGGTTTGGAGGAGACGGTGAGAAGGGTCCTGTGGTATCAGCACAAGAAGCCCAGGCCCAGGCCATCCTATCTCAGGCCAGAGTAAGTAAACACCCTCCCCCTTGAGTGTTTGTGCATTTACACATACATGGAGCATTTCCTCCGCTGAGCAAGGCTAAAATCAGACACGCCGAGCAAGGCTGGAGAGACCCACATAAAAAAGGTGCACTCTGAACAGATGGACACTGGACTGTTAAAAATACTCCACAGGGGCTCGCAACCTGTGGGTGGGCCAGACAGGTGTGGAGGGGCGGTGTAAAAGAGAGAGATTTAAAAAAAAGAGTTTCTGCTAGCCAAAGTGTGTCGAAGTACACAGCTGCGTTATTTTGTTTATTTGTTCATTTATTTGTTTATTTATATATCATGTTTTATTACTATTTAGTCATTTTTTAAATTGTTGACATCATTTTACCTACAACACAAATAAGCTTAGGTTGGGAAAGTTTGTCCATTTCTATTCACCAACTACCCAATTAATCGTTTGCATCACTTAACGACTTAAAAAATAGAAAGAAAAATGTAAAAAAAAAATCAACTGTTAAAAAATAGACTTCTGCGCATCAGTAGTGTAGAGTAATTTTTGATAGCTGTGTTGCTAACTATGCTATTTTGTTTGGTTTACAGCTGGCTATGAGGGGCCCCTCTGGGCCAATGGGTCTAACAGGAAGATCTGGGCCAGTGGTAAGTGTTTTTTTGTGTGTGTCCACCTAGTCTTGCTGGCCAAACTAATTATACTATCGTATAAAACGTCTGGGGTCATCTATGAGACAATTTGGCTTGAATGTGGGTGGAGCGTCAACCAGAGTATGAGACTTCTAAACCAATCCAATGCCTTGTGAAGGTGGAGTTCGAAATAGGGGCTGTGATTTAAACAGGAAGAGGCAGCTCATGTCAATAAAGTCCCACACAGGGTGTGTTTACTGGACTGAACGTCTGCTACTGTATGTTCAATGAACTTTTTTACTGAACATGTTTCCTCAAAAAGGCTTTTAACATTCTTAAACTAGTTTCAAAGATGTTTCCTGCATTTAATGTCAGTGTCGAGTGTTTTCAAAGTATTTGTCATCATCATTATTAAATACCATCGCTTTGTTGTTTGCTGTTCAACCCACAGCCCAACTCCTCCCTGTTTTGTAACATGGCATTTAGTCCACTGCCGTTTGCGTTGAACGTAAAGTAAACTATACACCATCCTGAATGCAGCCACAGTTTTGTGTTCCACCTTGGATGTTGTGTCCAGACTGGAGGATAGGGACTGTTAAGATGAGCCCCGCTACAGCGGGTTCTGTCAAGAAAGGCAGTGAAACCAACCAATCAACAACATTGTCTAAAGAAAAACACACTTTGTGGCTAATGCCGTTTAGCGGTCAAACGTTGGTTCAAATGTTTCTGAGGGTAAATGGAAGAAACAAATAAGTAATGCCAGTTTCAATCTCATGTGATTATAAAAAAAAGGTTTGTCCTTGCTTGCTCAGGTGGCCATGTAACATGGCTTAATGACCACTCTGTTGGTTGTTTTATCTAGGCACTTCCAGCTGCCAAGAAAATGTCACAGTCATACTCTGTCAGACCACCCTCCCGCCCCCTTTTCTCTTGGGCTTGTTGATACATGACCCACTATTTATCTGCAGGGGGAAAAAACTGCATACGCACTGGAAGAATTGCCCTTTGCAGGCTAAATGATTTGGATGATAATCTGCACTAATATATGAATGAAGTAGATATGAAAGAAAGTGAACAAGATAAGGAATTTGAGGCCTTTAGAAATCCTCTCCAAGTACTTCTCCCAAATGGCTACCATGCTTAAGCAAAGGCACAACACTGAAAACCTAGCTTTTGAGTCAGTCAGGCTATTTTATGATGCTAAAATGTCTCTCTATAATTGCCAAATCACTAGCTTAGAGCACTCAGTTGTCTGTAGACAGACTCTATGCCCGACATCTCTGCCTAGACCCACAATTTAGCCACAACATTTTTAGACATACAGTTTATGCCAAAAGTATCCAGTTATCCAGTTGTAGTAATGCACCCCCGTGTCTTTAAATGTAGCTTCAAGATATAATACTGAGCTATCAAAAGAGATGTATGAAAGAAAGATAACCTATAGTGCTTCGTCAAAAATGTAAGCTTCAGTTTATGTGTGAATTAACTTTAGTGTTGTTATAATTTAACTAGCCTACCTTAATGCTTATGTTCAATTATTCACCTCTCAGTGGCATTAACATGACAGGTATGTCACTGAAAGAATACGCCTACATATTTAGCTAAACATCGCCATCTGCTGTTATCTTTTTTTTTTCAACCATCCCACCTGTTTTTTGACATGAGCAGCCCTTACAAATAAAGGTGGTCCATGTTGTCTTTCTCGCTTCCCTTTGTAGGGTCTACCTGGATCTCCTGGACTCAAAGGAGAAGGTGGGGACCCAGGCCCTCAGGTAACTGAATAAAAAAACAAACTGATGACTCATCTCCATCTATTGAGGAGTTGAAACACTGTTTTACTAAATGATCCTCATATACAGGGTCCCAGAGGTATCCAAGGGTCTCCAGGGCAGGTTGGAAAAGCCGGCAAAAGAGTAAGTGTGTGTGTGCTCTCCTGCTCTTGTGTATATTTGTCTGTTTGTTGTGTATGCATTATGCAAGCCTGCAATGTTGTTTGTGTGCGCATTCAAAGCGTAATCTGAGAAGCTTATCCCAGTTCAACAAACAATAGATTGATAGATGCTTAAAGTCCCGCTGTGACTACGGTACAAACCCTTGATCAATGGCATGGACCAACTGCAGGATAAATTAGCAACTTAAAACAGTTCTGAGACAGAATATAGGGTAATTATTTAACTTAATGATATAGAATTGGACAGCTTCTGCAGTGATTGCATTCATAAAACATTTATTAAAAAAAACATTGTAATATTTGCTACTCTCAACTTCCCATTTATATGTTTGCTACTCTCAGTTGCCCATTAATATGACGATGTGTTACATTTACAATATTTTTTGAGAGGAAATAGAGAAGCCCTAGTGATGAGATCAAATGAAAAATACTGACAATACTGACAATACAATGTACGTTTTTCTTACTTTATTTGATCTAATCTTACATTTAGTTTAGTTACGTTTATAATAAAATGTCTAAATTTTACACCAAGGCATCTTAGCATGGATATACATTTATAGGTGTATATTACATACATATCCAACCTATTTATGATAAGACATTTGATTGGTGTATAGGTTTTCCATTCTTATATACTGTACAGACAGTATATATGCATTACATTACTATAGTATTTATTACATATACTACACGCCAAGGGCAAGACTGTCCAATGGTACCAAGCTCTGACTTGCATGTCTCATTCAGCTTTTCCTTTCTTTTTTTGCCAATCTCTGTTAGGGTCGCTCTGGAGCTGACGGGGCCCGTGGAATGCCTGGAGAGTCAGGTTCCAAGGTACAGTAAAAAAAACAATAAAAAAACACTGGTAACTTAAGTGATCATGTCACTGACTACATCTTCAGTCACCGAAGTGAAATGAGGAAAAGCTAGGTCATGTTTTGTTCACCTTAGTATCAATTCTGAGTTTGACACAGCATAGCTTTTCTGTGCTGTTTGTGTGACGATTTTTCTATGCGATAGCATGCAGTGACATTACCGCTGCTTTGCTTTTCCAACAGGGTGATCGAGGCTTTGACGGGCTACCTGGGCTGCCTGGTGAAAAGGGAAATAGAGTAAGTGCAAGATTTATTTTTGATTTTTCACCATGGAACATACTGTTTTTTAAAGACATACATTTGTAACATTATACTTATAAATTATACCCATTCATATAAAATGTGCCTCTTGCATAATTCTAATGTAGCTTTTGTACAGTGTATTATTATATTATGGCAGAATCCAGTGAATTTGAGGGGAATAGCAGAGAGATGTGTGTAAAAGAGAGTGATAAAAGGTTAGAATTTGCGTTCTACAGTATGTACAATAGAGTATTGTTTGTATACCTGGATCTGTTTAAGGTTAAGGTCGAAACCTTGTTGCTCTATGTGGTAATACACACATTTGGCATAAAACATAATCTCTCAGGTATTAGCCATGGCATATTTTGAGATTGAGTTTGGGGCATAATGAAACATAGTTTGCTGAGTCGGAGGTTTTATATCTGCACAAAATCATAATGTAATAATCTCTTATTTCTAATTCGGCGACCAAACCCTTGTAATCTTATTAATTAATTTAAAATAAGTGAGTGAGTTTAGCATTTAGTTTCCCATCTTATTAAATTACTTAATATCAAAAAAACGAAATATAGCATCAGCACCAGATTGTTCCAAATCAAAAAAACACAAAAATTACTGCGGTTTCACTCACATGGTGGCTATGCTTGTGCATTATTTAGGGATATACATTATAGCATCTATTATACAAATACCTGTAGATAATCCTAGGTTTCCAACACAGAAGAGAAGAATGATGGCATGTAGTTAGAGAGGGGCAGACAATTATATTAAGATGCTAACAACAATTAATTATATTCCTAAAATATTATATTCCCTTTCTCCTTTCTTTCTTTTCTGTGTTAGGGAGAGCCTGGACCATTGGGACCCCCAGGATCCACTGGAGAGGACGGTCAGAGAGTAAGTTCATGCTTTGTCACTGTTATGTCTGTCCTGTCCTACAAAGGATCACAGAAATGTTTTAGGCACCTCACTCCTCCGGTCTGCTCTTCTTTGCCAGGTTCGAATGAGTTGTATTTATGCTAATGTTTCCATTTCATCCCCATAGGGCGAGGATGGAGAGATCGGGCCCAGGGGATTGGCAGGAGAGAGCGTAAGGATTATTCACTGTCATTTGTGTTGTGTAGAGATAGTTGACGCTGGACATTCTCGACAAACGTCAGCAAATGCCATAAAGAACATAGTTGCTATCAGTTTTATACAAATGTGTTCACCAGGGGGGCATGATTGCCAATATTGTTACAGTAGGGGAGGAAGAAGGAGTCCCCGTTTATTTTAACCTTGTTCTTAATTTTGTCCCCAGGGTCCTAGAGGTCTGCTGGGTCCTCGCGGTTCCCCAGGCCCCACTGGACAGCCTGTACGTAGTGTCATGTCATCCCTTTTGTCCACTCTCCTAACTTAAAGCAAGATGCCTAACCCCTACCTGCTCCATGTAATGGCACTATGTATTTGTAAGCGTCTGCCAAATGACCTCATTGTTCTAATTGTAATTGTTTTGATCTTCACAGGGTGTTGCGGGTGTGGACGGCCCCCCAGGTCCTAAAGGGAACATGGTAGGGACATAACTTCTTCTTCTCTGATAGATCCTCTCTAGGCTGCAGTGCTTTGAATGTTTTGAATGTACAGGAGAAGGCTCGTTGGGTGCCATTGGTCAAAAATGCAAAACACAGGCAAAGTTAAAGTGAAAGGTGAAGTAAAGTAAAATGTCTAGATGCTAAGATCCTGGATAGGTTTGGTCGTATGTCACTGAGGCTAGCTAGCTTATCTTCAATAAGTTGCTTCTAGGCTAAAGCTACTCTGCAAGATAAGATTTGGTGACATAATGAATCCAGTGGCCGATGGAGACAATAAAGTCAGTGATAAAGTGTTGACCATGTCCATCTTAATATTTGCTCAGGGGCCACAGGGAGAGCCAGGCCCACCCGGGCAGCAGGGAATCCCTGGAACGCAGGTGAGCGAATTAAATGCACCCCATCACCCCCCTCTTTGACAACAGTATCCAGGGTTGTAAAGCTCAACAGGCCACACACTCTGTATGGCTTTACATGTATCATAACCATTATTATTCTCAATGCATTCCACACACACACACACACACACACACACACACACACACACGCACACACACGCACACACACGCACACATACGCACACGCAACAAAAGAGTTACAAAAGTATAATGATGAATAATTTAAGCAACAGTGGAACAGCTTCACTGTCAACATATTGTTTATTCTTTGCTAGGGTTTGCTAGGTTTTATTTAATTTACAAATTAAAATTCTTGACGTTGGCTTTCCTCGATTCCTACCCTGCTCCCTTGGGGAATGAAAAGTACAAACACACACACACACACACACACACACATTTTTTCTCAAATAGTTTTTAAGGATTTATCTTGGGGTGGAGGGTTGCGGGTTGAGGGCTGTCTGAAAGCGCCTCATTCATGTCAGTGGAATGCCTGCGAGCTGCCACACCTGTAGCCATCAGTGCCTCAAATTACCCCCCCCCCCCAAACACACACACACATACACACACACACACACAGACATATATGCCCTGTGCTGCTGTATGCGAGCACATACAGAGTTTACTCTACACACACATGAACTATTTCCTTCCACAGCACACGTTCTAGTTGTTACCGGTTGCGTCTATGTTGGTCTTTGTTTGGCCTGGTGGTTGCTATGTAAACCGACAGTGAATAATTTCTTCTCTCTCTCTCACAGGGTCTTCCTGGGCCTCAGGGTCCCATCGGACCCCCTGGTGAAAAAGTGCGTTCCCCTTTTCTATAATGTATTTATATTTTCGTAATATTTACCAGACTATTGTGAGGAGATATACAATATTAGTTTAAGTCATACTATATTTTACCACAAAAGAGTGGTCAGCTATAGGGGGGCTATAGGGGTAGAGAGTTGTGCTAACCTGTGGCGACATGCACTCTTTAATTCAAATTAAATTAAAGGTACACTGTGCTTTCTGCCAGATGACAGAATATTGGGAAAGTAGTTTTGGGAAGCACTGTTGCTCTGACCGTTTGCTTCTCTCTTTCTTCTTGTGTCCAGGGACCCCAAGGTCGTTCAGGGCTCCCTGGCTTGCCCGGGGCAGACGGACCTCCTGTACGTAAGCGTGCGATCATGAGTTGCTCCACAGTGTTTTGGTCCTATCACTAACATACATACAGTACACATACTGTCAGAGGTGGGTGAGTCCGACTTCAGAAAGTAAAAGTCCTGCCAGGTTTTCCTTCTGCTTGGTCACTTAAGCAGGTGATTTCAATGATTAGTCCCTGTAATTGAAATCACCTGGTTCAGTGAACAAGCAGAAGGAAAACCTGGCAGGACTTGTATTTCCACCTCTGCTTACTGTGTATAAATATCACACATACAACGAGTCACAAGCATGTACATGCACACAAATAGCTCTTGCACAACAACGTGTACATGCATAAACTGGAATGGAATTAAATATTGTCATGCACATATCATGGGTCTACAGTCTGTTATCATTTATATTATATTTACCTTTACCAGGGCTTTTAAATGTTGCTGTGGATTGTAGTGGATTGTTTTCCTCACTATTCGCATTAACAAAAACATAATGGGATTTATTTGATTTGAGAGCTCATAGGGAGACAGGTTTGGTCTTTTATGTTAAGTCGCAGGTTTGGCGGAGGAAGTTTCACACACACACACCTCATATATTTATCAAATATTCATGTATTTATTAATGTATATAATAATAATATTCATAATAATATTCATATATTTATATAAAATGGGATGTAACAGTTGACCATAGCAGTGCAAAGCATTCGCCTTTTATTTATTTATTGTTCATCTTCCTTTTTTCCTTTTCTAAATAAAAGCATGCTAGCTGCTTATAACAGAACTGTCACGCTATCGCTGAATCAGTTGCCACATGATTAAAGTAATATTTTTGTTGTTTTACAGGGTCACCCTGGCAAAGAAGGTCCACCTGGAGAGAAGGGCGCTCTAGTAAGTCTTGACAAGCCAAGTTAATATGTATAGCATAATTCACAATAACGAATAAAGTAGCTGAAATATAGAAGAATAAATGCTGGAAACGTTGAGTAAAGTGCACCAAGAGGAAGGATGTTCAGCTGTGCAATAGATAGACTCTACAGTACAGGATAAAGCAGATGCTGGGGAGTGATGAAGACTCTCTAAGAAGAGTCTCTAGTGATTCAAATGTACAATAAAGCCAAGGTGATATTCAGTGTCTTGAGTATTGATTATTGCATTGAGTTGGATGGATTTAGTCAAAAGAGTGAGTCATTCTGTATGTGTCCTAATTTAAATAGAAAAAAAGGAAATAGAAAACGGTCAGTGGTACTTGTTTCATATCTGGACACACCCACAGCGTCCATCAAACAGGAAGTGTCCTGACCACTCTCTCACTTGCTTTCAGGGTCAGCCAGGTCCTCAAGGGCCTATCGGTTATCCCGGTCCTCGTGGTGTCAAGGTACACTCAACCCTTTATTCTCTTTACAATATATGTATATACACTCACCTAAAGGATTATTAGGAACACCTGTTCAATTTCTCAATAATGCAATTATCTAATCAACCATTCAC
>JAOEHI010003861.1:0-10458 GCA_025447815.1 Percopsis transmontana | reverse complement strand
ACGTTCAGTTCACGTTCACCCAAAATATGAACGCGTTCATGAACTATCGTTCAATGAACGCATTCAGGCACATCACTGCCGATGGTTATAACAAACCTCTTTTGGTCAGTGTTTATTACTATAGGGGACATAAGTTTAATGCAACATTTTATCTAGGGCTGCTGTTGGGGGAGGGGTAGAGAACAGGTGAGGTTTTGGGGTAGGAGTAGAGGATTGCGAGCCACTTAGCACTCACGTGGGGGAGGGGCAGGCACACTTAGAGTCAACAAAGTTTTGTAATTGCAGGTTTAATCATGTGCCATTTCAGACACAAATTGAGCATTGTACCTTTAACATCTGACCTTTGACCCTTAGTTGTCTGCACCCCCATGGTTTCAGAGTCGGACATCTACCGTAGTGTTCAGGCTGTCCTGCCCAAAGAACAAGACAGCCTGCAATCATCTAATTGTCTTAACAAAGGTAAAGTAGCCTGTGCTTTAATGCCTAATGTCTTTAAAATGGAGGATAATGTTCATATGGTTCACATTTGCTCATGAAAACACTATCAATTCATGCCTGTCTTCAGGATTTCCATTGAGTAATGCCTTTTAAATAGGTCCATGTCTAGACTGAGACCATGCTATGAGAGTCTGGTGTTAATAAGTTTGCTTTATCCAGTATCTCAGTATAGAATAGCCTACTTAGTGTCTGTTTGTCTGTGTAGGCATGTTAAGATGGACTCTCCATAAGAAGGTTGAGAACAACCCAGCCAACAGCTTGTCCTTGGTGAGAGTGGTTATCAAGGAGCTAGAGAAGGTATTGTCAACACCACCATTCTTCCATCATGAAGAAGCATAAATGCTGTTTATCAAACTAAATCCTTCTGTCTTGAGTACAGAATGCATTCCAGTCTTCACCACCAATCCTGACAGTGTGTGTGCTCTCTGTGCAGGCTGAGAGGCAAGACTGTCGCAAAAACATCATCCCCCTGCTACACACACTTATGTATGCCATCATGCAGGTCTGTTCACCCCACTTTATACACTCAGAATGGGCCATAGCCTATATCTTTAGACAATAAATAGTTTTGTTTATTTCATTGCTGCCATAAACACACATTCATGTGAATGTAATTTACAAATTAGCTGCAAGATACATTTATTAATATATTGTATAATATGCAGTGCCATTGACAAACCTATTTTAGCTGTGTGCGCGCATTCATGTGATTGATCGGCAAGGTAGATTTGCCAGACCAATCAGGGAAAAGAGGCTCTGATTGGTCAGAAATCTCTGGGCTCCTGGCAAAATCTAAATGGACTTATATAGAGGCAGGGGCTATCCACCAGGGCTGATATTCTCTGAGCACTTCACTCACTGATAGCTGATGGATGTCTGACATTTCTAACAAATTACACTAAATGTATAGCTCTAAAATCCTACCTGCAGCACCTTCACACCATCCAGTCACACCATGCCCAGTCTGCCTTTTAGATGGCAAGTTGTTGGTTTCGTTCATTTTTATACTCTGCATGAGGATGGATAACAAACACAAATTGAACACAATAGGACGTCCTTTAAAGGTGTCTGCATTTACTATAGCAGCATTAAATACAGGCCGACACAACATTTATTGTACTTCCCTATCCACTTGCTGGTGCCTGGCACCGGTGCTCCATTACAGTAGTCAGTTCGTTGTGGTCCTAGGGCGATAAAGAACCTGTGCGATTTTGACCACTTGTTCTAAAAGTGGCGCTGATGAGCCAAACACAAATCTGTCGGTATTGGGTGGCGCCGAAAAAGAAGCTTTGCATGTGAATCGACATGGGGAGAACAGCGGGAAACTTGTCTCAAAAATCTGTGCGTAAATCCTAGCAGAGTAAGCGTGTCCTTGGATCCACAATTTTTACGAAACACAAATTGAGAGGCTGATGCGTGTGGATGGTAAAAATACTTGTGGATATATTTTGTGTCTACCTCCATAAGTATCCAAACAATTCTCAACCATAGCCTATTGCAGCGTTGAATGTGCACGGGTGCTGAATATCACACTGCGGGTGAAATGTCTTTAAATAGATTTATTTTAATTCACGCATTTATACATTTCACATTAATTATCATAAATGAGAGCTTAAAATTATGTTTGCAGGTCGCTTTGCGGTTTTTATCTTGAACGGGTCAGTCGGTTATGGTATTAAATTAGCGCTGCTTGTCGGGTATCGGTGTTAAATACTGCGGGTACGGGGCCTGTGCGGGACTCTGCCACATGCTCAGGTTCGGTGCAGCAGACAGGGAAAGCAGATCAGCTTGCTCCTTTCAGCGCAGCCAGATAGCCAATACATTCTTGAATAGCCTACCAACTGATCTGAAATGTCCTCGTAATCTTCCACACTTTCCTTTGGTACAGATAAATTAAATCCAGTGTAGGTCTCCCCTTATTTACTATTATAAGCTTTTGTTCAAAGGAAAGTTTAAAGACACTTTTAATGTCTTATATGGGAAAATGCAGGTGCCAGCACTGCTTTCTGTGTGTACGAACACATGATCAGTATTTTATTTTAAATTAAAAAATTTCTTCCCTTTCCTATTCTGTTAGATCAGCTCTTTAATTAAGCACTTGTATTTTGGGCTGTTATTTTGAGGATTGGACTATAATGACACTTCTTGAACACCTCAGTGTAGGGGTTTGGGATCTATATCTTTTGGTTATAAATATTGAATTTGAATGAATTTTCATAATTCCTAACCTTAAGGCACAATAACATAAATGTAAGATAATATACTATATTTTAATAGCATATAATTTATTTATCAGTCAAAATTCTTAATCAGTCTAATTTAATCTGAAAGGTGAGTCATACCAGAGGAGGGACGATTGGTCAGGTACGCACAGCAAAGAAACGATGCTTAATGCAATAATACATTTATACGACACACATTGTAAAAACACGCAATCTACATTTTACAATATGAGGGAATAACATAAGGGAATACCGTAACACGTCAATACGTGATAAGGTTTGGTTTCAAAAAACCACACCTCCAAATTATAAATATCAAACAGTAACAGAGCCTTTGATGTGCTTATAGCCAGGCCTAATATGACTACTTGAATAATCTATTGAACTAACTAAACCTTCTATTCTAACATGGAATAGCTGAAGGAAAGTGAAGGATGATAGGAATTTAGAATCTAACTCTCTACAAGGAGGCACCAGCCTATACAGAATTATGAATTGCTCACGTATTGGCTGTTTGGTGACGTCACAGCGTTCCAGAGTTGGAGTCTGATCTGCTGCGTGGAGGGCAGGCGTTGATCCACGTGGTTCTCTGCCTTGGTCAGGCGGCTTGACACCAGCATGCTGCATTTGCACAGCTTCTGCGTGGGGCCGATAACGTTCGTTCAGGCAGACACGGCATGGTCCCTATGGCTCTTCACTCCTTGTGGAGACTTACTTGAATATGGCTTAAGTTTCTTGGCTTTTCAGTTTCTTCAACAGAAAGGCTGTTTCTAGTGCTTCAGCACTATTCTTCTTGGCGTTGGACCACGGACTCGGGTCCGTCTTTGCAGTCAGAAAGCAATCGGTTTGAAACTATGCTTTCGTAGATTGTAGAACGAAACAGATTCACTACACTAAACGTTAAGAAACTAACTTGGACAAATTAGTAGTGTTGCTGTTTGGTGCAGACGCAAGTCTAAAGCACTGCATATGATTTGTTCCTGCTTAAAATCACTTGCTCCAAAATAATTCCAAACAACGGATGACAATCGGTTTTGAGGGACTAGCTCTTCTCCTTCTGCTCCAGACATTTGATATTTGTTTTGCCTGTCTACTCTCTGTTGTATATTAATCGTCTACTCTGCAGCCGCAACATCCAACAAATGTTTGCACAGAATGTCGTTGGAGGGTGCGTGTGTAATACGTCCATTTTATTGTTCAGAGATTGCACATTTTCCAGTAAGATACTTGGTAGTGGCGGGTTGCAGTACCTCATCAGAGTTCTGCATAGTATTCCGCCCGTTTGCCCCTCTTCTTTTTCCTTCGTCGACATGTTAAATGGTGGCAGCAGGACAAAAGAATCACAGCATGTACTCCGGAAGTCTTTATCCAGAGACGATTGTATGTCCAAAAGTGCTTGTCGATGATGATGTATGAGCGACAGTGCAATGTGTACAAATAACATTACAGATAAGACAACCATAAAACAAAAACTACGTAGCAAACACAGAGCCATAGTCAATGTGGCCATCCTACGGTGCCCCACTGGCGAAACAAGTTAATGTGATCATCATTCATCTACAACTGTGAGAATGTGCTCTGCTACTCGTATAGCCTGTTATATGTGATATCACACACTGTTTATTCATGTGTTGATATTCCAGATAGCCTACATGCCAGATGAGCTCTCCAAGCGGGTTTATGACTTCTGTAAGCGACTCATGACCTTCCCTCAACCCTACTGCACCGTGGGCCTCAGCTACACCAGACACATGAAGGCGGAGCGCTGCACTCCAGGTCCTTATTTGAGTTAAAAATGGGTGTTAATTATATTTTTCATGCAGGGCCAATGCAAGTTTTAAGCCACACCTGCAAATGGAGAGGGCTAAATTACAGGCACTGTACTGTTGCTACAGGTACTGTTGCTACAGCAGACCCAAAAACCCAAAATGTATCTCCAGCTAATTGTTTATTTTTTTTAAACACAACTTCAGTCTTGCAATCTACAGTTTGATTTCGCGATGACCTCGCTTGAGAAGGTTAGTGCGGCAATCTCTGCAGTTTTATCAGATATGCAGTATATAACTTAATCGAAAGAAGAATAGACAACAGCACTGAAGGCTTCTCTCTATGGAGAAGATGCATTTGCTGTGCTACTGACTGGTTATGGGAAGAGTTTGCGCCATTAATAGCGAAGAAAATGGGGCTGACAGAGAATCCCTTTGTTATTGTCGTGTCGCCAGTTAATAAACAATATATTTGAAACAAGGATTAGTATTATAATTCTTTAGTGTTGGTAACAAAATTATAGAAATTAAATCAACAGTACATTTGATATTGTATCCTTTATGACAAACGCTTTTGAATGGAGGGGTTCCAAAATCGTGGCGAAATCAAACTGGAGCTTGTGAGATCAGGATGTTATAACAAGACTCATATTTTTGTGTACATGTAATTACTAGTTGTAGCATTTCCACCCCACACCAAAATTAAAACAGTGTCCCTAGATAGACAGTGTCTGCATGTACACATACGGGATAATGTTGGCGATCCTGTTCTCCGCACCATAGCATGGGCCGTCATGTACTGTTGGTGTTTTTCACAGGGCTTATATATCAGAGGATGGTTGTAGCAGAGCAGAGCCTAAAGAATGAGCACTGCCCCCTCCAGGAGAGGTGAGTCAGTAAATATAACACTGTACACCTTTCAAAAGCCTCTGAGAATTTAGTATTAAAGGAAGTATGAGGAAATACTCCTAACTTATTCTTATTGTTTTGATAACCTGTTTCCACTGTAGGCTTGACCTGCTAACTCAGCACTTTAGTGAGTTTGATACGTTCCTTAATGGAATAGTTCTGTCATTACCAGCACAGGTTACAGTCATTTACAAAAAACCCAACATTTGTATTGGTGTTTAATTCATGTACCAAGCCTGGAGGATATGTCAAACAGTCTTTTACAAATTTTTTTACAAATCTTTTACACGCATCTTAAGTGAGTCTAAGTGTAATGTGTAAGGTCTAGTTTGCGTGATTTCCTAAATGTTTTTAATCGTGCCCAAAATAGGTTTCTAAATACTTACATACTTACAAATATGCACATTACCTGAACATTTTTGTTTTTCCTCAAGGCACCGTGAAATCCTTAGCTGAGGGATTAGAAGAGGAACTATGTTCAGCTAAAATACAATAACTAATCTGATGCAAATATGTAAAACACAATTGGGTTTAACATGCACACAATCAGTTTTTACGTGTTAATGGGGCACTGTGTAAACTCAACCCTGCCCCTTGAGGCCAGAAATAAACAATCCAATTTTAAATCAAGTCCTAATTTTATTTTATTTTTTTTTATTTTTTTCTGCGCAGGGTTTTTGTGTTTGCTGACCCAGCTATCTTCTCCGGTTCCATGGGTGAGGTCTTGAAATGTGCAGTAGAGGCTTCGGGTTCAGGGTCCTGTGGGTTTCTGAGCTTGTTGGACCACATGCGCATTGTAGTACAACACTCCATCCAGGCTGCTCTGGGAGAAGGGCTCTGCCACGGCCCGACACTTGCCCAGGCTCTGAGGGTCAGTTTGATTTCTTGCTCCTCTAATTCAGTTACAATAACTGTTTTTTTTGCTGCATTTGCAAGTGTTCTGGTCGTGTAATTTCATTTGTCCATAACATACTCTTAACTAAGCCATGTATTAGGACTCATATGGACCTGTCTTTGTCTATAATATATTACAGTTCAACAAATTTTTGTGTTAGACAAATATATCTTGATTTACAAACTGCTTGCGGTCTGTGAACTTCACTGCATTTGTGTGTGAATTTTGAGACTCTCCTGACTTGGCTCGACACACAAATGCCTTTTTTTAAACAGGGAATGATCTGCAACCAATCAGATATCTCCCTTGTTTTAGCCAATCACAAGAACGCACCCCACGTGGGGGATGGAGATTGTGTGTTAGAGAGAGAGAATTGTCATTCAATCTGCACTATGTGAAATATTGATTGGCCTTTAGCCAGATTGTATTTCTGTGAGTTAGCATGTGTATACAAAAAGTACAGTGCCTTTTTCTGCTGACAGTCTAGTGCTTTCTTGAGTACACTGCGACGTAGTACACTGTGCGCACTATTTACTTACTTGTAGTGTGTGAAATTTGTTTTTGTTGTGATCTTATCTAGGTAGCCCATAGACTAAACCAGTGGTTCTCAAACTTTTTTGGAATCTGTAACGTTACACCCTTTCCTTTCCGTTCAAAGCTCCTCTACACCTATACTGGACTACAAAATTATTTTTTTAAATACAAGTATAGGAGAGAAACCCCTAAATAAAGCATTTGATCTAGGGCTGTCAAACGATTATTTTTTCTTAATTGCAATTAATCGCTGAACTTCAATAGTTAATCACGATTAATCGCATGTTTTATCATGAGTAAAATAGTATTACTTTGCATTTCATAACTTTTTTAAATCTGTATTAACAATGTAAACAATTCTTACCAGTGTATCTTGATTGAGATACACTGGTAAGACAAAGAAAGTTAGTTTATGAACTTGACTTCTTTATTTATTCGATTATTTAGAATCAAAAGATGTGCAACGAGACTGAAGTTTTCAAAAATTCTACGGCAAAAGTGCATGCACAAAATGTACACAAATTATAAAGTGTAAAACAAACAAAATACTTCAGTGCTTCATTATTTTTGAGTTCAGTTAAAACTAAGTAACTTGCCATACTGATAAATATTTACAAGTGTATGTGCAAAATGTGTAGCACTTTTTATGCTAAATAAAGTACATAACAAAAAGTAATGTTTCATATCACCATGAACTATGCTCAGTTCAGTTAACTAGTTCAGTTCAAAACTTAGGAGTGTAAACAAAAGAAAACTGTTGAATCAGTCATTATTGCACAATGGCATGCTCTAAGTACCTAACAAAAAAAGGGGGAGATCCCTAAGCTGATATCACAGCAATGAAGAGAGATACAACACTAAAAGAAGGACTTTGCTTATACAAACAACAAAACAACAAAATCAGATGTCACAGTAGGACATTTGTAACTTGTTTAAAGTGTTTCAAAAAAGAATGTAGTCTTTGTAATTATCTTGGACTGCAAGGCGAAACCACTCTCCCAAATGACAGTAAGTGAAAAACTCAAGACGTGTCCTTTTTTTCTTTAAGCCAATCACTAAGGCAGACCAGTCTGACATTTTGGGTGGACAGTGAGGCTCTCTTCTTTTCTACAATGTGACCGGAGAGCGAGAACAGTCTTTCACAGGGTACAGTAATTGCAGGTGTAGCCAAGTATTTCTGCGCAACAGTGCCAAGCTTGGGTAGGCCCCTGCATGTGCAGACCACCATTTCAGTGGACAGTCTTCCATAGAGATGGTGGGCTGTGCTATGTACTGATCCACAGTAGTGTCAGCTGCTGTCTCCCCTTCATCCTCTGAGTCGGATGCAACCAGGAGGAGGCTCATCTTCTTTTTTGGTGGTTCTAGGTTAAAGAACTGAGTGCCCAGCATCAAAACGATGAAGTAGGAAGGCTTCATCGTTTTGATGCTGGGCACTCAGTTCTTTAATCAATCTCCAGACTTCATCCCTTTCAGATCTTGGAAGGCATTTCAGATCCTTGAATCTGGGGTCGACTGCAGTTGCCACTTTCAGCCACTGGATGCTTTCTTTTCGCTTTGAAAGGTCAGCTGTGAAGGCCTCTTTAAATCACACAGGTAGCCTGGATCATCATCAGACACGTCCATCACCTGGAATAGATGGCAGAGTACAGGCAGGACCACTGAGCAGGAAATGTACTGTTCTCCTCCAAGGAGTTCAGTCACATACCTGCCAATACTTCATAATTAAAGTGATGGACAATGCAGACCAAAACAACACAGAAATTCCTAATTACTACTTTGATATATTATTGTAATTTGTTCAGATTTTTAGGCAGTAGCTTACCTGCATGGTGTGTCTCAAGCTTTGCGATCTTCTCAAATTCTGCGTTTGTCAGAAATACTGGAGTGCTTCTTTGCTGATGGAGATCAAGTGTCGCTCTTTGTTTTTTTTTTTCCAGCCGAGTGATCATGTTCAGAGTAGAGTTCCATCTGGTTGGAACATCTTAAATTAGAGACTCCGGGTCTTGTCCTCTCTGTACTTGTTGGCGTTGCAGTTTTGCTGCATTTGCTGGACTGTGCTTGAAGTGTCCAACCAGTTTGCGGAATTTTGCCAACACAGTTTAAAAACCACTGTCACGAATTGCCTTTGCGACTGATCTCTGTAAACTATGTGCAGTGCACGGCATGTGCTCATATGGCAAGAGTTGCCATATGAGCATGTGCTCATATGGCAACTGCTGTCATATTCCGTGCACTGTCAGTGCCGATTGTTGTGACTTTCCTTTCAATACCCCATTCCTCTGCAACTTCGGAAAAGTGCTGGGCACATGTTTCTGCGTAGTGTCGTTCTTCTGTGTGTTGTACCGTTAAAGCAAAGGAGTTCAAAGTCCAATCAGAGTCTAAATGGTGTGCAGTAACTCCCAGATAATTTGGATTACTAATTGAAGTCCAGTGGTCACCAGTTAATGAGACCGCATTTGCTTTTCGTAGGAGTTCCAATTTGGCTGCTTTCTCCGTTTCATACAGGCTATGTATGCGTGCAACTATTGTCCCTAGCGACGGCAATGTATATGACTGGTCAGAGCACGCCAACCGTAGTACGTCTCGAAGACTCGAGTCTTGTACGATATTAACTGGTCTGCAGTTTGTTGCCACCCATTTCGCTAGCGCTTCAGTTACTTTATTGGATTTGGTTTCATCCACAGGTCTGTGGCGACTTGCACTCTCAAAAATAGTACTTTGCCTCAGTCCGCTAGCATCAACCTGTAACGTTAATATTTGCATGCTTAGCTCTTAGATGGTATCTTAAGCTCGAAGTGCTACAGTGATATTTCAATTCTATTTGACACACGGTGCATGCTGCTTTTGACCTGTCGATGGAGCCGTCTGGGAGAAGTAAAACGCCCCATTTAGGATTGTATTGTTGCTCATCTCCACGGCTGCAGCAGGAGGTAGGAAGTGTCTGTGGCAGCATGACAACAAGTAAGGGTGTGTCAAAGGGTCAAAATAGTGACAGCCAAAGATTCTACAGTGTACGGTGTAAAATAAGATCATTTGACACATGCGATTAACACAATTAAAACGCGTTATGCTCGGTCATTAATCTCATCGCGATTAACGCGTTAACGCTGAAAGCCCTAATTTGATCATATAAAAGGGAGTATTGAATGAATACAACTTGTAATGTCGCTATATTTCTTACAAAATAATTATCAATAACCCCCTCTAGTACCTCAAAATACCCCTATTTGAGAAACACTGGATCAGACTATTGTGCAGCATAACTCTTATGTTAAATGTACGTAATAAACATTAATTTAAAAGTTGTGCTTAACAGAATATATTGATGTAGGTGTCACATTGCTGTAGTCGTGCAAATGGAAGCAGAATTAGCCATATTTTCTCAAAGAAAACCACCATCTGTGTTCTAATTGGTCTGCACACCAACATACAGTGATAAGGTTAAAGCGCAGGCAACAGAATAAAATCAAATGCATAAATACCATTTGTGACTTCTATTACATTTATGTACTATATGTTACATATAGTCAATGCAAACAAACCGACATTTTATTTTATTTTGAATTTTATTTAAGAGATTATACTCTGTCCATCGGGCAGTGCATAAGACAAGCAGGAAGGTGCTTGCTCTCCT
>JAOEHI010003860.1:0-10461 GCA_025447815.1 Percopsis transmontana | reverse complement strand
GACAAATGTACTAATTGTAAGTCGCTTTGGATAAAAGCGTCTGCTAAATGCTGTAAATGTAAATGTAAATGTAAAACACATGCACACAACTAATCACACACATTCACAGCGTGATTTGACCTTGATGGAATGTGGGAAATATAAAAGTTGTGTTCTGGAATGTCCTCGTGCTCTCCTCCCATTCCAGGCTGCTAGTGGCCAGCTACAGTACATGCCACACCCCATTAATCATCGGTGGCCATCTCACCGCAAACCTTTATCTAACATTCTCTGTTTAATGACATCTGCATTCCAACTTTGGGCACACAAAAGAGGAGATTTAAAAGCATACTCATAGCTGAGTATGACTGATTATTGTTACTAAATTATGGTTAATTACTATGGTTAGAATGGTCAGGTAAATATAATAATCATTTAAAGAATGGTCAGGTAAAAATAATAATCATTTAAAGAATATGTTAAGTTTAAATGCATCTTTAATTACCTTCAATTTCCAGAGGTGGAAAAGTACGACTTCAGAAAGTAAAAGTCCCGCCAGGTTTTTGCTTCTGCTTGTTCACTTAACCAGGTGATTTCAATTACAGGGACTAATAATTGAAATTATTTAAATTACAGGGACTAATAATTGAAATTAGCAGGGTTAATTGAACAAGTAGAAGAAAAACCTAGCAGGACTTTCACTCTCTGAAGTCTGACTTTTCCACCTCTGTCAATTTCAAGTAGTAAATACCGTATACAGTAAAGATAAAGATCATCTAATTAAAAACGTTGTAATAATTATTGGGTATATATGTTTTTATAATATGTGTATACTTTTATAACTGCCATATTTTTGTTAAATTGCCCTACTACTTGAAAATGGCTGTTGCTCTTCTTGTACACTGTACTTTCTACTATTTGCACTACCTGGTTAGATGCTAAACTGCATTTCGTTGTCTCAGTATTCTGTACTCTTTCAGTGGCCATAAAGTTGAATCTAATCTAATCTAATCTAATAACCAAAATGGCATGTTGATAGTTTTTATTCCTGAACATACAGTATGGTGTCATTGTTACAATTCCCAGGGTCAATACAGAGGTATTCAAGCAATTACAATTAGGTAATTTAGCAGATGTGTTTTTTATTCAACTCAATTTACAGTGAGTACAATTACAGGTCTTAAGGAGCACCCAGGAGCTTTCAGTTGGGAGATGAACAACCAGACCTCTAGACAATCGTCAATAATTAACTGGCCTGATTAAAACCCTAATGTAAAAGCTATTGTTTTCTTGTCACATTAGTCAGCTGACAGCCACAGAGGAGTTCAGCAGTCATCCAATTTAATGTTTTGATGTAATTCATTTGGTAGGATATATAAAGGATGTATAATTTTGACAAGACTTAGTTCACATAGAACTCCTTAACCTCAAGAGAGTCAGCATCATTCTTCAACAAATACTGTAAATTGCATATAAACCATTAGAATATGTGTATTGACACAGGCCCTGGTCTTATGAGGTCCACAGCGCTGTGGTGTGTGTGTGTGTGTGCACGAGTGTGATGGAAAGGGTCCTCTATGTTGGTTGACTGTGTCGAATGCATAAACTGACCTTGCAGCCGTGGCAGTAGCTTTCTCCATTCTTCCCCGGAGAAAGGATGATTTCCCCCGTAGGGATTAACTGAATCTTCAGTTCCATCATCTTTCTGCCTCTTTAGCTCTCTCACTCTTTTTGTTTTCTCTTCCTCTCCTGTCTTATGTGTCTCTCGTCTCTCTAAATGCCACTTCTGATCCCGGTGTGTCACTCTGTCTTTCCACTGTCAGAATGCGTAAAACATTCACCATTCCCCTTTAGGACAAAGACAAAGAGAACGTACCCGCTGTTATACACTAGAAAATTCCAAATACGTCAGTGTCCCAGAAAACATCAGTGTCAACAAATTAACCGAAACCGATTCAAAAACTTTCTCAATGACAGTGTTAACTTGCCGGTCTCTTGAGGAGCTTTACTTCAAGAAATGATGGTCAAAGCATTCGATGTTAAGAAAAACAACATAATCCTATGCAATCCATCTGTGTGAGGAAAGCAATTGTCCAGATAGTGTCTGTGAGTAAGGTGTTACCTGGTACGGAAAAGCATCAGACTGAGGCCAGTTTCCCCTCGCTGTAGCCAGAGGATGTTGCCTGTGAGATCACGAGGAGGATATGGAGTTTTGGTTGAGATGGATGTGTCGCACAGAAGTGTCTTTAGTCCTACTGCAGTTGTGTGTGTGTGTGTGTATTTGTGTTCAGAGAGCTATGAATGTGTGTGCCTCGAGGAAGATGTGACGTCCTCACTGCATAGATAAAAATGAAAACACAATTGACAGAAATAAATGTATTTTTTCTAAGAATACAAATCCTGTGTTCTTATCTAATTTATATTGACTGTGTGAGGGACAACAGTTCCCCAAGTTGGCCCCTATTGGCTGATTGAGGGCTCTGTTTATCATTCTTAGATGCTGAAGAATGTTTCAGACACAGACACACACATACACACAAACATACAGGGCTGTCCTGAACTCAGCTTCCTCCTGAAACCTGTATCCTGTCATGGACATTTGCAGTACACACCCCATCTTAAAGTGTGTGTGCACATGTGTATATGAAACCCACAGTGCTTCCGTTAGATATAAGTGACAGGCATGCATACTCACTGCATGCTTTCTAAAATAAAGAGTCTTGTGCTCCCCAAGGACAAGGGTGAAGTTTGCACAGGGCCCGACATTGCTGTCTTAAACTGTATTTGTCTTTGTAAGAGAAAGATATAAACATAAGCACACACACAATTACAATTAGGGCTTTTATCCAAAGCAACTTACAATTACATGCTGCTATTACATGGAGGCTCTGTATCTGGGGTTAGGCATCTTGCTCAAGGATGCTTACAGGTAGGCCAACTCTGGGGCTCGAACCCACAACATTTCCAGTCCAACACCTAGACCACTAGACTATCCTGCCCCCCTACACACCTATAGCCCTCATATACATCCAGACTCTTTGATGACCTTCCTGACCGTTGGGTTGACCTCAGAGCAGCCTCCTATTGTGGGCCCCTCCCTGCAATCCTGTTTGCTTAACGTCAGCATTTCAGGACCAGTGTTCAAAAAGTTCCCAATATGTAGCAAAAACATATAACATGTAAGCATATTAAGGTAAACACACTTTAATGTAAGCGCACTGAAAATGATGACCAACAAGACCGTGAGGAAGGATCTGCAAAAACCTCGGGGGTGTGTCGGCTTAAATGAATGCATTTGAAGGAGTTGTGCAACTGATTCTACAGGGGCTACTGGTGAGAGGGGAAGTGGCAATGTCACACATCCTTTGACCTCTGACACAAGCTGGACATTCCTGACAGCCTGGTATCAACAGGAAACCTGTGATCTGTACGCACGCACACACGCACGGAGTGGACGACCTTGGACCAGATATCATGGATCTGCCTAGTTCTATTTTAAGGTGGGAACACATGGTTTGCAGCTGATTGATAGGTGAATGTGTGGTTCTTACATAACAGAGAATGAACATGAAATGAAATAAAGGGTCTGTTTTGTTATATTCAGCTATCAATGGATGTAAAAGGCAAGCTTTTGGGGGAGATTTAAGAAAACTGACGGGGGAACTTCAATCGTTCTTGGTCTGTTGGGTATAGTTGCTGTTATGAGTCAGACAGAGAAAGTTGACATTTAATAAAAAAAACATTGTAACGTCTCTTCTTCTATTTTCGGCAGATCAACCAATCTCTCAACAGCACACACACACACACACACACACACACACACACACATATATACAGACACACATATTCTCGCCTTTCCTCTCTCCTCCTACTGTCTTTTACTCCTCTTTTTAAATACATACTGTAGTTTTCATTTTCTGTGAAAGGTGTGTGTGGACCATAACAGTGGTGGCTGATCCAGTACTAGTACTGTGTTCACATAATGCTTTAGTCTTCTGTTTACTCTGTGTGTGTGTGTGTGTGTGTGTGTGTGTGTGTGTGTGTCCTACAAAGAATCACACAGCTGTTGTTTATTTTTTGATCCAATCGTGTGAGAGTTGTTTAAATCCAAAAGAAGCCAGAGACAGCTTGTGTCAGTAGGGCAAAGATTCATAAAAGCGCATAGGAAAAGCACACACACACACACATTCTATCTGTTCAAGCAAACAGGAGGTAATTCCTAGAGAAGAGTGTTGATGTGCATGTGCTTTTATGCTTTTGTGGTATGTCATGTGCATCCTGCATACGTTACTTTCTTACCTATGGCTAGCATCCCTGTGTGTGTATTCCACATGGCTGAAGCAGTTTGGGATGTGACAGAGCTACATTTGATGGGCTCATCCTCTATTTATTGCGGGTGAGCCTCCTGTAACCAGATCCCTGATGGACCAGGCTGAGTACAGTACGTCTCACAAGTGTTGCTTGAAAATAGCGCTCCCTATTTATAACTACTGTCCCAGCCGCAGAATAGGAAGTTCATGATATTTTATCAGCGTCTGTTCCCTCCCGAGTCCTTCTCGGGGAGCGGTAATCAGTCTCGGACGCCACAGCAGTTTCCAGTTTCCACAGGAAAACCTGGAAGTACACAGACGCCGATTAGACTGCAGCACTTTAAGGCAGCTGCCTGAAAATTGTGCCATTGTGTTGATCAGAGTGGTATAGCCTATACCTGCTGGTTCAGAGACAGTTATGTGCTTCATGTGCAGAAAGTTTATGCTGCCCCATACTTCCTGTATTCTTTCCAGCAGGTCTAGATTTACCTATATCTACACACACACTCACAGCAACACTGTCATTGCCACCCTTGCTTAAAATTATGATATTTAGGCCTGAAGGGGTGTTTAGTCAGATAACATGGAACATACCGCCCACTTGAGGTCACATCTTTCAACAGGCAGCGTTGGTTACCGTTCGACTAGATATCATTATTGTTGTGAACACATCTTTCAAATACTGTAGACATGTCCTTTGGTGGACAGTATAGGATCTGAGTATGAAAGCAACACTTTGCTGGTACATTGAACATGTTTAGGTTTTGAGGTACAGCTTGAACAAATTCACAATTAGCCTAACCAAAACCAACCAATGAGACAGCAAACCACAAGGGGGAAGAAGATATAGCCCTATTTGAATGTGATTTCAAAATAAAAATGAAAAATAATAAATACGACAAATGTTATTCCATGTCAGTGATGTGGGGCTACATTCTGGTTTGCGTGATGCCAAATGGACTTGAAATGACTTTGAAATATCTTCTTTCAATATAATGGCCCCCAGAAGCCCCTTAAGATAATTGCAGGATTGAAGACTCAAGTTCAAATAGTGTTTTAAGATGCATATAGGCATGTTCTTTTTAAAAAAAAAAAAAGGTATAGTGTAAAATGAATCCACTTCTAAGGATCGTCTAATAACTAAATATTGTAACTAGGGTATATACTAACGCTCACATACACCTTGCATGTATCTAGTGGAACCTGAAGATGGCGCTGGCAGCGGTTCAGTGGTCAGTCAGTACAAAGCATGGATTGGTATGAAAGGAATCATGTTATTTCCATCTCTTCTCTCTACCCCACAATGCATACACCAGTCTTATCTGCTGATGTTTTCTTTTGTTTTGTGAGGAGGAAGTAACTAATGGATTCTTTCCATTTTGACAAAGTCAGAGATGGACTTATATCTTTTAAGATCTGAAAATTTGAAAAGTACATTTTGATCAAATTTGCCTGGACTGGTCCAAAAGTACCCTGTATGAAATTGTATACTCTTTACTAATGAACTGAAAGACAAATGTGCAATTGTATCCAACTGTCAGGACAGAGGAAAGGACAGAGGAAATAACAGGAGAGAAAATAAGGCTGTATTCCCGAAGACAACACAGGCTACGATATATATTGTATATTGATAATACAGGTTAAGAACATGCACAGCATTTTCTTATTAGGCCAATAATCTTAAATGTAGGTTAACAGCCGATGAGCTCCGAGGTAATCAAGGTATGCTGCATCTTCAGCAACACTACTAGTGGTAAAGCGTCACACTAAATAGCATATATTTATCTTTTTGGTAGTTGCCTTAAAGCTAATCTTAACCAGATCATTCCTCCACACGTGAAGAAACAGATTCAACAGGGCAGATATTCTGAATCAGTTCCATGCGTTTTATTCATTCACATTATGCTGAATCAAGAAAATACGCATCAAATAATTTTGTTGTGTTCACAAGGAAGGGCCATTTGCAGAAATAAAAAAAGATAAAACAAGACAGTTGGTAATGTTTAATTTAGATCGTTTAATGTTAATTCCATGCTATGTTTCAGTAAGAACAATACCGATTCCCGGTCTGTGGCTCCAGTCAGATATCCAGTAGTACAAATCAGCTCCAAGTTACACATAATGAAGCAAAAAGAGGAAACAGCCCCCCAAAAAAGGAAAAACAAGTAGAGCTTCAGTAAAAAGGTAGGGGGGGGGGGGAGCAGCAGAGGAGAAAATTTGTGAACTCATGCAAACACTGACTACTAGGCCTATGTTATATTTAGATCTTTGTCAAGAACTGGGGCCAAATGAAGACTTGTCTTTTACACAAGTGACAACACTCCCAATGTATTTTTAAAACCACCACCAGCTGGCCATCAGTCAACCTTTAGAGAATCAGCATGTGCACACAGTTACAGTATTTCAGCACAAAACAGTCCAGGGACAACTATGATAACATAACAAAAAAAAAATCACTATAATGTAAAAGTTAAGCATTTGTTTGCCCCACGTGGATATCACAAATTTTGCCATCTTCCACTGAAAAACAATGTTAACAAAAAAGGTAAAATGATTTGCATCTGACATTGTCACTAAAAACAGATAAAACAGCTCCCAAAACTAAGTCAACAATATCAGTAATAAAAGTTAATTTCTGTAATTACAGTAAGAAAAATTCTCAATACATCCAGCAACTGATAAAAATAGAGGAAAAGCAAAAAAAAGAGAAAACCCCCAATACAATAATGAAAACAAAAACATTTTCAAACTGTTTGTACCAGGAAAAGAGAAAAGTAAAGAGGGACTCTGTATCTTTGTCTTTCTAATATTGTATATTCTGTCTCAATTAAGTGGTATTTACTTGAAATTAATTAAGGGCCGCTTAAAAAAAAAAGTAAATAGAAAAATAAACACCGTTATCTCCATGGCCCTGTTGGGTCTTGAAGCTGCTGAGATTCGGGAAAGGAGAAAGAATTCAAGAGGAAAGGGGAGGGAGAGCAAGGGAAGACAAGAATCACACTCACTATGAGTGCAATGGCAAGTCTTGGGAGGTGGGGTGGGGGTGGACAGGCAGAGAGGGCAGAGGGTTGAGGAGTGTGAGGGGAGGGTCTCAAGTTGGTAGTGGCATAGTCTCACTGGGCCTCATCCTCAACATCTTGCAGTGCCTCTTTGCTCTGTTCTTCACCTGGTGGGGAAAGAAGGGCAAGACAAGCGTCAGTTATACTAGTTCTTCTAGTACTACTGGAAATCCAAAACAGACAGGAAGAAAAATACAAATCATTCAATTCAAATGTGAAAATGAACATTTCAGGAGGCACACTACATTGCATCCAGCATTGACTGCAATGGTGTACTACAGACAAGTTGATCAAATGTGTCCCCAAATCATTCCTTTTTAACTTCAAGTGATCAACAAGTGCACAGGTGAGCAGGGCTGTTCAGTATTCAACACTCAGCTACTACACATGCACCCCGTGTCCTCTGAACAAGGTAGAAGACATGTTTCACACATGGCAGTCCGGGCATACGTGGAGTCCACAACGTGTTTGTGTGGGTGTGTGGGGGGTGTTGTACAGTAGCTTACTAAGTGTCAAACCGTTTGCATGCCAATCACAACATAAAAGCCCCCTTCTTACCCAGGTCCCTGGTGTACACACTGGTTTAACAAGCAACTAGACAAATACTGAATCTTTACACAAACTGTAACCTGAACTAGACGCATTCCCTTCCCAAATGAGCAACACCCAGGCCTTGCTATCCACAAAACAAAAATGTATTTGCAGAGTGACAAGTCTGAGGGTGTGGTGAGGGTTGAGGGGTGACTTAAACCGCAAGCGAGTCAGAGGAAGACAGTGCAGCCACACGCACACACGGCAAGACCAAGGTGAGCAACACTTACAAAGTACAGTTAACATGGGTAATGAACAGTCGGGTTTGTTCCTTTAGGACTCTATGGGGGAATGAAAAAGACAAGAGATGAGTCAATGGGGAGCGGAGGTGGTCGCGGTAGAGGAGAGGAACACTAGAAAAGCCACTGGCTTCAAAATGGGAACTGCTGGAAGAAACTGAGGAAGAAGAGGAAACGGAGCACTTTCTCAGCTACAACATGGAAAAGCAGGTTTGATTCTAGCTGGGGTGGGACTTACAGCTGGCTGCACCAGCAGGATAGTTCAGCTATTGCTAGAGACTGCACAAACACCATGTCCTACCTGCGTGTGGCATCACACCGTCCATAGCAAGCCATACGTTTTTACCCTACTGTAATCTGCCAGACAACTGGTTTGTCTAGCCAGCATGCCCCCTTTAAAAACACATTGGAGCCGTTGGCAACACCGCTGATTAAGTAATAATTGTCGAAAATAACGGGAGAGATGCATTTTGCTTTTTAACACCCTTGCAACGCATGTAGTCGGGACATGTAACTACCAAGGTAGGCCAATGATTTAAAGAGAAGGTCAGCAGTAATGAGTTAGTAGCTAAGCATGTCAGCATCCTGGCCTGGTGGAGAGCACCTAGAGAACAAAGCTGCCTACAGCGTAAACCTGTCTCACAGCCGCGCGTTTTCCTCATGAATGAATGGAAGGCCAGGGTCAACAACTTACCATCGCCCTGCATGTCTGAAGTCCATAGTGTCAGGTTGTCACGTAACAACTGCATGATAAGCGTGGAGTCCTTATAGCTTTCTTCGCTCAGTGTGTCCAGCTCTGCAATGGCATCATCAAACGCCGCCTTTGCCAACCTGTGAACGATGACGAGTCATTGTGTCACAATACATTTATTGTGACACAATGGGGGGGGGGGGGGGGGTAACATACTGGCTAGATGGCATTGTGAAACCATGATTTATGTTAATAGAATGATAGCACTGGCAAAGCAGAATCAAGAACCTAGCCTTATCACTTCTTGTTACAAAGCCATACTACACAGGCTACACTATGAAAAGGTGGTCCTTGACACTCTATAGGGCCAACAGACGGAGGGCCCTACAGGAGGAAAGGTAGGAGAGAAGGTACACAGCAGTAGTGACCTGCAGGCACGGTCAGGTGAGTTGAGGATCTCATAATAGAATACAGAGAAGTTGAGGGCCAGGCCCAGTCGGATAGGGTGTGTGGGTGGCAGCTCGATCATCGCAATGTCGCTAGCAGCTTTGTAGGCCACAAGGCTGTTCTCTGCAGCCTCCTTCCTGTCGTTGCCTGTAGCGAACTCCGCCAGGTACCTGTGGTAGTCCCCCTTCCTGGTGGCAGGGAAAAGGGTGGTTGCTTGATTATGCATGAGACCTATAGATAGATGCAAATTGTATACGTAATAAAGAGTATCATTTTAATAATCGTTTAGTGCCACTGAGTGGAACCAGCAATGCAAAGTATATATTTTATACGGTATCTCTGTTTAGCAAATAAAGGGAAACTAAACAAGAACTCAATTTGTAATCCCATAAAAACTAAAATAAAAAAACACTACATTTATTTTCACAATAAATTTTAAATTCAATGACTTACATCTGGCCAATGTTCTGTGATCTATGACTGTCAACTGTGAATTGTGGAATAGAATTGCAGAATTGTGAAACTTACATTTTGTAGTAGAAGACCTTGGACTCTCCTGTGGTAGCAGCAGGGATTAGGTGCTTGTCCAGTACATCCAGAATGTCGTTACAGATTGATTTCAGTTCATCCTCAACCTGCCACAGAGACACACACAAAACTATTCAGCAATTAAATACAGTTTGGATGATACGTAACTGGTTTTAATTCTTGTCTTCAGGACAAATAAATTCACTTACTACCAGGTAGTAAGATTTTTTACTTGATGTTCCATTATCTTAACCTGTCCCAGAGTATGGAGACAAAATAAATGGGGGCAGGATAGTCTAGTGGTCTAGGCGTTGGACTCCCAACCGCAAGGTCGTGGGTTAAATTCCCAGACCTGTAAGCATCCTTGAGCAAGATGCCTAACCCCTACCTCGCCATGTAATAGCACCATGGAATTGCAAGTCGCTTTGGATAAAAGCGTCTGCTAAATGATCAAATTGTAAATTGTAAAACCAGCAGCAAAGAAACCTTGTATGAAAGATACACAAGGCAGTGGTCAGAACAGAAGATTATCAATCTTCTGCAGGAGACTTAAAACCCACCTCTTCAGAATTCATCTCGGTACCCCGGCCACCGATCTTTCTACTTCATAGCACTAA